>VXAL01004407.1:608976-621403 GCA_013399475.1 Chauna torquata
CCCTTAACCCTGTGAACCCTTTTTAGCCATCAGGCCTCTAAACATCTTTGAGTTCAAAACAGACTGTTATGCCTTCTGTGCCAAAGAACTCCTATGTGGCACTTTCCTTCAAAGACCCTACTGAGGAAAGCACACCCTACAAATGGAGAGCGCAAAACAGCAGAAAGGTGACTTGCTCAGAGTTGTGCCACCACCACTCCCAGAAACACAGACAGAAAAGTTATTTCCTTGCTCTAAACATTAGGGTAAAATTTTCCATGCTCTGCCTTTGCAGTATCCATCTGCGTACCTCATCTTAGCTAAGATATTATTAGGCTGTCATGTTCCTTCTCCAGTGCACACAAGAGTTGGGCCCTCCCTTTGTTTTGTGGTTTTGTTTCTAGAGTTTGTTTACAAATGCTTTCCAGTTCAGGGGTGCTTATGTCTGGACAGAGGGGGAAAGGGTGAACAAGCTCCTACTGGAGGTCCTGATTTTTCAAGGTATTGATCATCTGCTACTTCTCCAATTGCGTGGACCTTTGGGTCAGTGCTGTCTGCTTCCTGACAATCATCCATATAGGAAACCTAATTACCCTGAAATAGTGAGCATGCTTTGCACAGAACTGAGACCAGGCTTGTGACCCACCCACCCTCCCCACGACAATCTCCACCACCTCCTCACAGGGCTCTGGCAGTGACCTTCCTAAAAGACAGCAGTTTCAGGACAGCACGGAGGTCTCACTATGCTCATCAAGAGATTATGAGGGTGAAAAGTTCATATTCCCGTGGCAGCTCATTCACACCTCCTGATTCCTAATGCCATCTGCTCATCCTCAAACCTATTTTCAGATTTAATTAGAAATTCTGGAACTTCTGGAGACTGAAGGGCATAGAGGTGAATGAGCACATCTGGTCTGTGCCTCCCTGCTTGGTATCTTGTACTTTAAGCATCTCTAGCATCTAATGACTGAGCACAGGGTGACTAACTCTGTCCTTTGACGTGCACTGAGAAAGGTCAGAACCCAACTGAGAAATTCACTGTTCTTTGGTTTGTTTGTTTTTTTAAATATGGATTCCCATTCTCCCGGTTTCCTATGTTCCAGCTTAGTTAGTAAGCACCTGACTCCCATCTGCCACCCCATCTCTTGCACTGCACCAACTGCTTCCGTTCCCTCAAGGAGAAAGCTGGAAGCAATGAAACAAAACGCTGTAATAACTACCTTGTTGACATCTTCTCTTAAGCTGGCACAGAGAGCAGTTGGGGATTCATCTGAATTAAACACCCGCTTCCTATTCCATTTCCTCTTGGCTTCTTACACTCCAATGCAATTATGCACCATGCGAAGAACATTGTAACCCTAAGCCAAAAACAGGTGCTCCAAAACAGCATGGGGGAAATGCAAGCAAGAATGAGAGATCAGGCATTACCGCATGGGCTCAGAAGGACCAGACTGGAAAGTTTTGGTTGCCGAGCAGATTTCTCCACTATTTTGCCAAGGTTTCTATTTGTTTTCAATATTTATGATTCAGAATGCTTTAAAGAATCCTGATGCCCAACAGGTAGAATCATAGCCCTTTCTCACACACCAGGGCAACCAGCTGCTGTGCTGGTAGCACCACGATGCTCCCCAGCACAGGCAGAGCCAGCTGCGCTGGGTGGCCACAGGCAGCTATAGCCAGGTCTGACACACTCCACACGCCACTGCACAGGCAAAATGCTTCCTTGTGTGGTTCCCAGTGAGCTTTCTCACTGATAGCAGAGGCATACAAATTTCCCTCACAAAAAAAAATTCAAGCCTCTACCTACACAAGCTACTGAGTGGAGAAAAAACACAAAACCCACAAAAGCCAACTAGACAAACAAAAAGAGATAAAAGCAGTTTGCTTTAAAGCAGCAGCTTTTCTGAAAGCCCACAGTAAATCTTTAAGATTATCAATAATGAACACATTCAATGTCTTTTCTTGTTCTTTTAAATCACTTCTTCCAGCAGAGAGAAATCAGTCTGGGGGGTTGTTCATATGCGAGCTGCATTTATTATCAAGGGATTGAGACTGCTAGAGATGGAAGGAAGTAAAATGAGCATCGACAAGGCTTGGGGAAAAAAGCACGCAACCACTTTATAGTCCTTCCTCCACCTATTTGTCACAGCACCCCAGTAATGAGCACTGGAATTCATCTCTCTAATGACATTCACAGTGGTAGATGTTTTCCCAAATTTAGTCAAGTGACAATACAAAGTCTTTAATATGCAAAGGAGTCCTTTGTGTAACTCACCATAACTTTGGTGTCTTGTCATACCTTACAGAAATTTCAGGAGAAACAAATTGCAATAATCACAGTAGTGAAGAAGTTAGAAGGAACATGTCACAGCAGTAATGAAATCCTCTGTTGATTTACATGTATGTGTAGACATACATTACAGAAAACTAAGTGTAGTTCCATGAATTTCTTATAAACTACAATAATTCAGCCCTATGGAGACCACATACCTATCACATACCCAAATAACAGTAAACACTAATGTCACTTAGTCAGTTCCCCTGCTTTTCACCTGCCTCAAACACAAGTATTCTGCCTTAAGCTCCATCTTCTATTCCTGTCACAAATATTTTCTTCAGCTACCAAGGCAGTATGAAAACCTCAGTTCATGCTCTTTGCATATGTCAGATATTAGCATATCCAGAAACTAAGAGGACTTCTTTGCAGGATTGTTTCCAAGCCACAATAAAAAGTAGTGTTGCCAACCCTCAGGTTATTTAAAACACAAACTGTGCCTTAAAATGATGAAATTGTCTTTGCAATCATGGAATCAAAAGAAAAAAATTGAGGTTTTAATGGGTTTTGCTTCTAAACTTCTAACTGTATTCACTTCATATCTTCCTCAGCCTACTGTACACCAGTGACAAAATGCAGCATTACCTTGTGCCAGCCTGCATCAGTTCAGTAGACAGACTTTGTGCTACAGTACGCACATCGAAAAGGAGCGGATATGAACTATCAGGGGCGAATCAAATACAGAACACAGGTATAAAACAAAGCAGACACCCTGTACAAATGCACACTGCTACCGTACCACATTAGGCCATCTCCCTGCCTGACTCCACCAGCACAAATGAGAAGATGCTCCACTACATCACCATCTCATAAAGCAGCATGAAGCCACACAAACCCTACCCAGCCCAGTGACTGCCTGCACCCACAACACAGCCCAGATGCTACAGCAGTGTAGCACTCATGATCAGCTTGGGGAATAATATATTTCCCAGAGTGAAGTCTTGTGTGAGGAAAGGGTTAATCTCACCTGAAAGGAGATGTCAATTGTCTAAAATATCAGGGAGGAGAAATCAATGGAGAAAGAGCAGCACCTCCAGAGAACAATTCATCATATTTTAAAACTTACATCTGCTGCCCTATTGGAGGTATCTGTCTCTCCTTTGACTGCAGAGAGAACATAGCACAGGCTTCAATCGTTACTGATGCCCAGCTGATGAATCTCATCCTGGATGTTTCCCATCAGTGTTTGAGGTGCTGTCAGGCTACCAGTAAATATTTCACAAACCCACACTACAGACAAGTGCTTACAGTCAAGTGAGTGCAGTTTGTACCGTTTGGCTATCAGCACACTTAAATCCATTTTTGGTCATTACATGCAACATTAATGCAACTTTCTCCACCACTGCAGCTTTACACTGATTTTGCTTCTAACATTGCCAACCAGACTATAGCAAGACAGTACGTTCTCCCGTTTTCCTTAACTGTGGAGGAGATAAAACAAAAGCACACTCTCCTTCTAGCCTCTAACTGTTATGTTAGAAAATCCTTCTGGCTACGCATGTTAAATTAAAACAATATGTCCTTTTCTCCTGATAATTTTTAACTGATCAGATCTACAACATAGGTAGAGCTGCTTGGCTAGCAAAGGTCCATATCAAAGTGTCCTATTTGTTGGTGATTTCCCTAGGGCATCTTTTAAACCATCAAATATTTATAAACAACTTGATTTCTTATTAACACAGATTCTTAATTGGTTTCCTGGGAAAACAGTAAAGTTATATGGCTCCAGGGTTTTAAAGCAAATATTTAAGAATAGCTTTTAAACAAAGCAAAAGCAGAAGTACTGCTCCAGCAGTAGTCCAGGCTCAGATTTTGGTGCTGTGGTGTAAACAGAGCTGTCTCCTCCTGACTTGGATATTGTACATCCTACTAGGCCATTTTGAACATCTTCAAGGCAGATGAATTTCACAAAGAGGGTCTGATTACAGGGACATTTCTTTGGCATGTTGTCAGACACCCAGCTACTGGCAGGACACCTCCAGCCTGCCAGCACCGCAATTCTACAAAGATGCACAGAGAAATTGCTGACCAGCTCTGCTGCTTGTAACTTTCTCTTTTTAGAGCCAAACCATGCTATCCCTGGTTTCAATTCTGCTGGAGTAAATCTTTCCCACAAAAAAATGTGACAGTGACAGGTCAGAGGTGAGCGTGGCAGCACAGTGAGTGCTCACCTATGGCCTGGTTAACATTGCTCTAGCCTGACAGTCATCTCCCATCCTTCCCCTCCCCACGTTTGATCCTTGAGAACAACAACCTTATTTAACCCGGGAGTGTTCATTCCATAGGATAGCTCATGACAGGAGATGTCCTGCAAGGCCAACAGGAACAAAGGTGATGCACTGGTGTAATATCACACAACTGCAGGAAAATCAGCCTGCAACACTGACACGGCATGGCCGCTGCCTCCCTGCCAGGAGGCCAGCAAGCTCACGGGCTTGTTACTCTCGCCTAGTGTTTGCCACAAACTGCAGTTACTTATGACCCAGTAGCCTTTCCCCCAGCAGACACACATTTCCATTTGCACCTGACCAGTTTCGAGCACAAGTGTGTACATCGAGCAGCTTTCTTGACACCCAACTTCTGCCAAAAGACTTGAACAAGGACAGCACCAGAGACCACCTCTGATTTCAGACCCAGCAGCAGGGTTTTTTGCAAAGTCAAACCCACAAAAAAGTGTGACACCGTGTGACAAAAATTCAGTGAGATCTCTCTCAAGCACAATATATTACAGAGAGCTGATAGGGAAGTACATTCTTATTCCAAGTAAATGCCTCATCATTTTAATGCATTAATCAAATCTGTGTCCCAGGCCTGAAGTCCCTGCATTCATCATCAAGTTGAGACGAACCTATTACTTAGGTTCAGAAAATTACTCACTAAACACAATCAAGCATTACTTTTCTGAAGTCTTCATAACAGGAGCAGTTTGTCGCGAAGAGCACAGCAGCAGCCCTCCGTCGCCCTCCCGCCGCCTCCGGGTGGCAGAGGCCAGGCCTCAGGAGCTGCCTCACAGCAGGGCAGCTCCGCTCCGGAGCAGGCACCGCAGCCAGGCCTCAGCCATGCGCGAGCACAGCCTCTCCTTGCTTGGGAGCACCAGCACCTGAGCTTTCCTCACCCGGCTTTTTCTTAACTGGGAGCTGAGAGGGGCTTGGAAGGAGAGACCTGAGAACAGCAGAGCATGTTGTCAGCTGTTAAAGTCTTTCCTGTGACAGCTGTCCCAGGCCAAGAGGAGTATTACCTCAGTGTATTCACCAGGCAGACTACCTGGCACATTCAGTAATTTCATCAGAAGGCAGCAGGGGAGGGCCTGTGAAGGGAGACCGTTTGGGCTGACCCCTACACCCCAAATTCAGGTTGTTTCCCACAGGCTTGCAAGCAGCTTAAACTTTGGTTCAAAACTTTTTCAGCAGTAAACTGCATTTCTCACTAAGGAAAATATTTGCAGAAGGTGTTACATTCTGAGATTTTTCATGTGTGCATTTCTATTTGAGAAATGATCCAGGAGGGTGTTTTTTTTTTTTTTTTAAATCCGTCAGCATTCTGTGGGAACAGATTTAAAGGAAGTATCTTCAACTGAAGTGGAAATCCCCAACTCCTCCCACACATTTTCCAAGGAGACCAAGCACTGCTCTAGTCAGTCAGCAGCTTGCACTCACAAACTCCCCACTGCAAATGACACAATTTGCCATAAGCTGATGAATTTCACAAACACGCTTTCCATATAAAGACTAAAATATAAATCCCAATGCTATCTTGAAACTGGATATAAACCAAAAGTCAGGAGTCTGTATTTCTTGGCTTTAAATATCACTGAGAAGTACAAAGGGATCCTTTTAGTTAATAGTAATTACTATTCAGTCTGTGATTAACAGCAACTGCACACACTTTGATGGATGGGTTGAGAAGAAGCTTTGTTTCATTTTATTGCTGATTCTGTGACTAGTTGCCAAACTTTTCTTATTACTGATAATTAGATCCTGTTAGTCTAGCATCTGCTTTTCCTCCAGCAGCAAGCGCAGAGGATTCTTTGTGCATGAGGTGCCTGCACCCAGGACAGGAGGGTATCCGAGCAGACTTACCACAAAGGAGTGTGCAGGCACTGCCGCCTGCATGAGGGCGGAAGAAATAAAAGATATTCTTTGCCTCCCTGGTCTGAATTGATTTTAATTAGATGACCCTTGCAGAACACTAAACTGCTCATCATCTTTACAGCACATAATGTATACACAATAAAGTGACTGGCAAATTGCAACATTTAGGTTTCCTGCTGGTGAATGTGGAATGTCTCTTTTTTTTCCCCTCGCACTTAGGACACATTCATCAGGGTAGGATAAAGAGAGCTGGAGCACGGAGAGCTCATTACAGGAGCCCGTCTTGGACTTCCTATCAGTTAATTCATAATTTCATAAAATAAAGACTGTGCTGATATCTCCTCAGGGCATAAGAAACATTTATAAAATACATATTACACATAGGGATTACAAGCAATTTGGAGATTTATTTTCATATGTAAAATTGATAAAATATCTGGAAAATTTAAAACATTTTCATGAAAAAATCAGATTTGCAATTCCTTTGTTCTGAAAGATAACGGTAAACAATGTTCCAGTGACCTCCAGTGGGAACCATGGGAAAATACACCCTTGTTCCGCTCTGACTTTGAAATCTTTTTGTTCTCAAAGCCTGTAGGATTTGGACTGATGTGCCCCTGCAAAGACCATTCAGCTTTATTGCCTGATGAATAAGCAGGCAAACAGGTCCAAGATATCCTCCTTGGCATTTTTTCTGATACAAGTTCAAACTAACTTTCATATATATCTAGCATGTATACAACTCCAAGGTGAGGGTCTTCAGTGTCCTGACAATGGGAAAAGTAAAAATCGTGTGGGGAATTTGATACTCTCTAAGCCTGGTTCTTCTCTTCAGGGGATACAAAAAGCCATGAGCAATATGCCTGAAGGAAAACACGTTGATGGTTGATGTCAGAAGCAAAGTAGCTTTAATTCCTTTCAGCTTAAGAGCATTAATCTACTGGAAATAGGGACGCTTTATTCATAAGTAAGTTCAACATTATGGTCTAAGTTTGCAGGGCTTTAATTTATGCACATCTAATTATTTCAATTGTTTTCCCCCCTAAATTGAATATATCAGGAAATATAGAAGCAAGAAGATGGCCTCCTTTCAGGAAAAAAGTATACAAAAACACTAACCCCTTTACTCTTCAGTGGGGATGAGTTATCCGTGCCAAAGACATGTGTGGTCTGCAGAACAAAGACTGCCTCCATCAGCAGCTGCCATTTTAAGGCTGTACCATATCCTGTACAAAGCAGCCTGATCCCAAGTAAAACAAAAAAGCTTCAAGGTGGTTCACCCTTTCTTCTGTCAACACAAGTCAAGGTCTCTTACACTAGCTTCATTATTTGGTTATCTTACTAATGACTTCTAGAGGCAAGCATCAACAGGAACATTTCTGGTCTAAGATTAATCCCCTCCCTTTCTTTCCTTGCTGGGGGCCTGGAAGGAAAGGGAAGAAGGTAGTTTTTAAAGCAGAGTTCTTATCACCACCTGACCCTAATGGATATGAGGGAGAACTCTGTTGATACATTAATACATCCAATATTACAAGGTGTAACAGCAGGAAGAATGCATCAGTCGTCAACAGAAAAGCCTCTGCTAAACTCAGAGCAATGATCTTCAAATTAAAAAGACACAGGGGAATAGCAGGGGAAAACCCGTGTCACATAACACATTCTGGCCCTGAATCAGGAGCAGTTTGCTATTTAGAAATTCAACAGGACCAAACATTAAAATTTTTCTCCTGATCTCACTTTTCCATAGTCACCACCTGTGCCTAAGTCCTTCAGTAAGGTGTACCTACAAGTGGATGGCCTCTCCTTTTAATGCACCTATAGAAACATACTGCAACTTCTTGCTCTTGGAGAGACAACACATCCACAGGTTATCACTGGCTGTGCTAACTCAGATTGACTGTAGTAGTCACATACCCATGCCAGTACCTGCAGTGCGCTATTTTCAGAGACATCGCCTCACACCATTTCTTCCTGATAACACAAGAAAAACAGTTGTGTATTTTGCCTGTTTCTTTGTATAATGAAAGAACCAACATTTCCCTAGAAAACATCTAATGTCCCCAAAACATCATTCCTCATTAAAGTGAAACTTCACAGAAGGGCAATTCTTCATCATGAGGAAAAAACACTAACACTAGGGCAGAGCCTCTATTTGCTACTGTCTGCACAATATTAACATAGAAAATAATATATTGGTTCGAATCGATACTTCCATGACTTCTCCATCCATCAGCCCCCCCTTCATTTGCTAGAAATCCTTCCACTTCACATTCTCCCAGACTGATGAGATCAGTGCCTCTTTCCAGCATGACTGATGGTGTGTAGATGTGTAACTGCCCAATAAATCATCACCTCTGGATCAAAGATCTGAGATCCTCCGTGTGCCAAGGAGGCACACAAAATATCATAAAATACAATAAGTTAATTACAGCAAGATTTTACCACTTTTAGACATGCTGGGTATTACTCGACGTATACAGACATCTTGAAAGACTCAGCCAAAATGACCTTACTGCAGAATCAGAGCCTGAAACTATGAACATTTAGGGCAGGGACTGACCATTCATGGAAGATATGTGGGCAGAGGACTCAAATGCTGTACTGCAACACAGAAACCTGAGAGCTGCAAATAAGACCAAAATATCACTGTTATTCCATGCCCACACAGTGCCTGCTTTAGGACTTCAAGCAAGGCTTCTGGCTGTTACAGAGGACTGTCTGCATCTGAGGAATTTCATCACATGAACCACAAGAACAGATCAGGCAAAGCTAGTGAGAACAGGTCTGCAAAAGGTACATCTTGTCCAGTATTTGGTTTCCAGTAATGGGCACAAGCACACACAATGGGCTAAGGCTGCAGTGACCCCTTACCTAGTGTTACCCCTGCAGGCAGCCATGGGGTTCCTGAGGTGCCACTTTTCCTCTCCGCACCTTGCACCTGTGCCGCTCAGCATGCCAGCCTATGGAGACACATTCCAGTTTGTCCCAAAGTGGTGGAAAAAGTGCATTTCTGCATGCTATCTAGTGGACCCTGTGCAGGTGCCAGGGGCAGCACTCAGGTCACCATGGCCCTGCTGGCTGCAGGAAGAGGTGCCAAGCAGATGCATGCCACATGCCTGCACCCCATAGAGCTTCCTCATCACAGCAGCAGGGCCAGTTAGAAAATCTATTTGAAAGATCATATATCATAGCCACAAAGTTTAGGCATTATTTCAAGTATTTTTGGTAGAATCTGATACCACTGAAGTTTGAAGGAACGGAGACCTTCCTGCCTGTTCCCACCCCCAGCACAAGTGTAAGCCCTGAGCCCATGCATGCTCTACCTCACACCAGCACCAACAAGCATGCTCACCCAGACCTGCTTACTTGAACGCAGGAAAAACAATAGTGCCCACAACCCTGCTGTAGTACAGGCATCTGATTCCACAACCTTTAATCCTTTCTGTCAGCCCTGCAAGATCAGGCATTAACATCTCTGTAACCTCTTGTACTAATTAAGATAGCAGATCTATGGTATTCAACTCTGCACTGGCTTCAAAGCCAAGCACTGACAGGTTGCTGAAGTGTTTGTGCATTTCAGTGAGTGGCCCTTGTAAAACAGAAATTATAATGAACACACCACAGGAAGCTTTAATAAAGAAGTATGCAGCCATTATTAAATGGCTAAAACGAAGAAGAAAAAACCTGAGCTAGTCTTTGGAAATTAACAGATGGGAAGCTCACTGTTGCGGAAAGCAGCCCCTATTCCTAAGCACTTTGCAGGCACTCAGATCTGGACACCCTGTCCAGACTTTGCGCTTTCTACAGAGGAACATTTAAGTGGTCCCAGACCTGTTGCTTCTCCAAAGCATGCATCATGTTACAAATGACATTAAAAGCAGCAATGGCTTCCAGTAGACTCCCAAAAAAAAGAAGCCAAAGCAGTTTAAGGTGAATGTGAGCAATGAATCCATCTCCTCTGAGCTAAAATAATTTTAGAAGTACATAAGATATGCAGATAGATTCCCAACGTTTTTACCATCTAGTTGTATTAGGTTTACATGGTAAGGGTTTGGTAGCAGGGGGCCATAGGGGTTGCTTATGTGAGAAGATTCCAGAAGCTGTCCCATGTCAGATAAGAGCCAGCTCCAGCTGGCTCCAAAAGGGACGCACCGCTGGCCAGAGCTGAGACAGGGAGCAATGATGGTTGTGCCTCTGGGAGAGCAGATTTAAGAAAGGGAAAAAAACTGCTGTGCAACAGCAGCTGGGAGAGAGAGGAGTGAGGAACAGCCCTGCAGACACCAAGGTCAGTGAAGAAGGAGGCAGGAGGTGCTCCAGGCACCGCAGCAGAAGTCCTCCTGCAGTCCATGGTGAGGCCCATGGAGGAGCAGGCTGTCCCCCTGCAGCCCGTGGGGCACCACACGGAGCAGATCTCCACGTGCAGCCCGTGGACGAGCCCACGGAGGAGCAGGTGGATGTGGCCTGAAGGAGGCTGCAGCCCATGGAGAGCCCCCCAGGAGCAGGCTCCGGGCCAGAGCTGCAGCCCATGGAGAGGAGCCCACGCAGGAGCAGGTGATCCGGTGGGAGCTGCCACCCGTGGGGGACCCGTGCTGGAGCAGTTCGCTCCTGAAGGATGGACCCCGTGGTACGGGCCCACATTGGAGCAGCTCTTGAAGAGCTGCAGCCGGTGGGAAGCCCACACAGGATCCGTTTAGGAAGGACAGCATCCCGTGGGAGGGACCCCATGCTGGACCAGGGACAGAGAGTGACCACGAAGGAGCGGCGGAGATGAAGCATTACAGACTGACCAGAACCCCCATTCCCCTGCACTGCTCGGGGGGAGGAGGTAGAAGAGGTTGAGTAGGGGGAAGGTGTTTTTAGTTTGCTTTTAGTTTCTTACTACTCTAGTCTGCTAGTGATAGGTTGTAAATTATATTAATCTCCCTAAGTTAAGTCTGCTTTGCTCATGATGGTAATTGGTGAGCAACCTTTTTGTCCTTATCTCAACCTTCAAGCCCTTGTCCATCATGTTTTCTCCCCCTCTTACTTTGAGGAAAGGGAGTGAGAGAGCAGCTGTGGTGGAGTTTAGCTGCCCAGCATGGTAAAACCACCACACTAGTTCATTTCTTAATAAGTCCAGCCCAGACTGCTGCAACAATTTTTCCTTCCCAACCAGATCCCCCAGCTGCACACCTAGGAGAAGGGTTGTACTGCTGTGAGCTCAGCTCCCCTACCACAGCCCAAGGCTTTTGGATTCAGACAGAACTACCAGGTCAGGAAGGTCTGACTCGGCTGGAGATGAGGTTTGAGCTTAAGGCCCAGCCCAGGATACAGGATTGAATAAAGTTTAAATCCTGAAAGCTGCTTAAGTCTTAGTATTGTTATGTTTCACTTGTCTGTACCCACTCACACTACACTGATGAGAGACCAAGCACTCCCTGAATCTGCAGTTTGAGATGTTACAGAGTTAAAGGGAAAGGGAGCTATAAAAGATGTTTTCTGCGTACATACCACTAAGACTCTTCACAAGCAGCATAGGAGATAGAGAGTGCAGCAAACACAACAAACATTTGCAAAGAGGGCAGAGGAACAACAAAAAAAGGTTTAAGTGACAGGAGCCAGAGTAACTCAGGGTCTCACTGAATGAAGGGAAACCTACTTGCTTTGCAGTTTCTTTGGTTACATAAATTGAGTTTGTTAAACAAGCTTCTGTCTCATAGCCCCAAGACCAAACAGAAAAGGAAAGAGTTATTGACTTAATTCCTTCTGCAGTTTTAAACAGAAAAGTTAATAAACATGAGAAATGTTATAGTTCATGGGAAAACAATTCTCTCTTCCTCTGATTACCAACTCCAACAAGAAGGTCAGAGCAAATTTCTTCCAGACTTCTCTAACCACCTATTGTGCAGCAAACAAACAACCAGAGACACAAAAGTAATGGGGATAGGGGAAAAAAAAGAAAAAAAAAGTAAAAACCCCAAATACCTTTTCTTGACCAGCTCTTCCAATGATGTGAACAACTTCTGCCTCCTTTTATTACCCC
>VXAL01004407.1:621412-675729 GCA_013399475.1 Chauna torquata
TTTTTATCCCCCCCCCCCCCCCAGTCCTTGCTATATAGAGTTTGCCACAGGTGGCATTGGTGGAGCCTCATCATTTCAATGCCATTCACCTGTCTCCAGTGACCCCTCCACCTGCTGGCTCCAGCCAGCACCAGCCCTGCCCAGAACAGCTGATTTCAATACAACTAAGTTAGGCCTCAAAGTTCATATCTTTGTGCTTGCTGCCCTGCCTTTGTCATGGAAGAATTAAAAAAGAAACAAACAAACAAAAACCTTTTGGGAATAAAAAACTATTCATTCAATTGGAAATTTCATTACTTTTCTAAACATTTCTACTGGATTTCACTTCATGCTAGTCTCTTCTAACTTAATAGCATACTTTGCCAACTTAACCTTTTAAAAGGCTTTCTATGGATACGGTATTACACAGACATTTGCATACTTGGAAGGAGGAAAAGGAGGGGAAGAAAATTAAATTACTTTGCTTAGTGATCTTAATTATCTGAAATAATTACCTTCAGTCAATTCTCAAATAAGAACTCTCTGGAGAACAGCACATTTTAGTTTGGGTAAAGGAAAAGGAGTTGAGTCCAAAGGAACACATTTTGTAACTTATTTAGATATACCTAATTAACCATCTGAGTGAGGAATCCAATCAAAGCTTCTCCATTACACTTAATTATTAAAAGCAGTTTAGAGGGGAAAAAACTAAATGAGGGGTTTAAAAGAGCTGTCTATGACTCAAAGGAAAACTTCAGCTAAGAACTGAACAAATGGGTGAAAGGAGACCAGAAGTAAAGTGTTTTTAATAAAAGTGATTCATTTCCTAGCCAGACCCCAATACAGAGAGTTGGTAACCCTGGTATTTTGTATACAGCTCTACTCTGGAAGGAGCATAAAGAAAATTAGGTTTCCCAGAAACGGCCAGAGCTTCATTAAGACCTCTTCAGTGGAATGCGAAGAAAATGCTTTGTTCTTTAAGCAGAAGTGGCTGACAGCTCACAGACACACGGGCCAATTAAAAGAAATGATCCCCATTACATTAATTACAGAAAACTTTAAGAAGTCCTTCTAAGACTTTTTGCATGTATTTGTGCATCCAAATGTGTATCTCCCAGTCTGGAGAGGGAGAAAGCAAGTCTTGCTGCTGAGTGCTTATGATAATGAGTGAAAATTTGATTTGGGTTTGTTTCTTTAGCCAAAAAACAATGACTAGGAATTAGAGCCAAGAGCAAGGAAGCAGATGCCAGGGCTGGAGGAGATGCTTTATTTCACCCCACCTGATCAGAGCGTTGTTCCCAGCAGTATGCCTCCTTCGTCGTCCTGCCTTAGCTTTTCACAAATTCATAAGGCAGAGGACAATATTACCTTATTTTGATGTGAATATGTTTAGCAGGAGTAACTCACTCCAAATACGTAATAGATTCCTGCACAGTGGGATATTCTAATTTTGATGCAAAATTACATTTCTTTGTCTGTATCCCTGTGCTATGACTGCTCTGTCTCACCATCTGCCCCATCTCACTCCATCTCTGCAGGAAGGGGCTTCACTCACAGTAGCACATGGGGACTGGAAAGCAAGGAGGATGGAAAATTTATCTTCCCTCTTTTATTTAAATTGCAAGGAAGTTCTTGATGTCTCCAGGTGAGTGCTGGTTCAGACAGAAGAAAAGAGAAGATTTGTATATAATGCTGTTTTCCCAGGAAAAAATAAATAAATAAAATAAAATAAAATACAATAAAATAAAATGTGCGTACAGGATTGTACAAGCAGGGGCAATGCGTCTGTCTCAATCCTGTTCATACGTCTTTTGTTGGAGACACAGGGAACTGAGACTGAGGAAAATCTTACTCGCTCATCCATCCCTTACTGCAGTGGAGTTGAACTCTGCTGTTTTCCTTTCTGTAAAGTAAAATGAATAACTCACTGCTCAGTGTGCAGTGTTAATAGTTATAACACACTCCAGGTCTCCTTGAAGCAGAGTAAAACATTGTTTTTATACAGCTGAGATAGTTCCTCTACACAGGTAGCTTCTCTCCTGAATTTCCTTGTGCAGAGAAGTTCAGCCTCACTTGTCAGCCCCCAGGGCAATTCAAGGACTTAAAAGCAGGATACTGTTTAAGGGTTCAATCAAAGCAAACAAACTGCTAAAAATAAATTGGCATCCCATCTGTTACCAGGCAGAGAATTTAGTCTTAGCAGTCAGGGGACGGGATGAAAGGCTGTAATAAACACCTTGAAATGGATATCTGAGAAATTCTGTGGCCTCAGGAAAATGGTCTGATTTTCTCTTCCTTCCTTTGCACAAAAAGTTTTTTTTTAAATTTATTTTTCCTAAGGGAGAGAAGTCAGCACAGGCTTCTGTGGCATGGAGAGGCAAGCAAACAAATATTGAACCTCTATGTTTAATAACATTCAAATGAACTACTGCTGATAAACATGGTTTCATTGGCAGAACGTGAAGCACAGGGGGGTTGATCCAAACAGTGCCAGCCCAGCCTGCGAGCAGCATGGCAGGCAGCGCGCTGAAATCCATTCCTGTAGCACCAGAGGGAAACTGTCCGATATTCTGGTCTCTCCTGACAGTAGAAGCCTTTCTGTGGCAAAACATTTGCTCAGGGAGTAAATATTTTGCAAATTAACAGCGTGCTAATGGACTACAGTATACACTATTGCTGCAGCAAAACATGCGGTGCCTGTGAAAGTCTATTCACATGGGAGAGGCAGTGAGCAGCAGGAACCTGCACTGTTGTTCAGATAAAAGAGAACCAATGAGCTTTTTTCAGACAATCAGCACTGTTTGCTAAAGGTGTATCCAAAATATATTAAAAAGCCAACAAAGAGAAATGGGCAGGAATTAAAGGTCAGCTAACACGCAGCGTGCCACCCTGCCTGCAGCGGTGCCAAGTGCAGCTGCAGCAGGACCAGACTGCTGTGCCTGCAGCAGGAGCTGGGAGGGAGCCCAGCCAGAAGGAGGACCTTAATTTGGACTGGTGTCACGGCCAGCCTCAGCTTTATGAAGAGCAGACAAATAATATGTGATAAATAATGAGCACTTACTACTAGAATCTAAAAAAGTGTAACTCTTAGCAGATGACAGAGAGGATTTGGTGGGTGATATTCGGGGAGTGATGGAAGGGATGCTCTGTGGTGGCTGGTAAAAACTGCACATTGCATGACTGGTGCACCCCATTGCTGGTAAAATTGTCTGGTTTTCATAAATCAAATATGAAGTGTTTTGTGCTGAACAAGAGCACACAGTAAAGCCATGGTGAATAAAGAGTTTTCATACTAGTGAGATGCCTGGACATACCATTTGGGGATATGTCTGCAAATTCATTAGTAAGTTCTGGAAACTATCTTCATTTTGGCAAGCATCCCTCTTGTCCCCCAAGGAGCTGGCATCCTCATCCTCGAGGATACTCATTGCTTGGCTTCTTACATTGGCAGTGATCTGCATTAATATGTCATGTGTGATTGTATATATATATATACATATATATATATTTTTACTAGAGGAAGAAGGCAATTGAAAATAAAAAGGAGAAAATGCTTTGCTAGGAAGTATCCAGTAAACTGCAGATGTTTTTTTTCAGCTATCTAGGAAAACATTAACATTTTAATTCAGGAAAACACCATGTAAGAATGATTTCAAGTCCTCGTTTGCATCTACAGAGGCCTTTCTTTTCCAGGAGGACCATCTTTTCCTAAGAAGCTTGGTTTTCCTGGCCCTGAATCCCATGCCTCCTACCAGCTCCCATGGTGTCTGGCCTTTCTTTTTTTCCAAATCTGGTTTTACACTGTATCTCAAGAGAAGGCAGCACTGATCAAATCACACACATGCACACAAGAAATATAAAATTTGACATTGTAACTGTGAAGTTTTCATACTAAATCTATGCTCATTTTGTGTGGAAGTAGCTCTTGAGTGTATCACCATCGTTTTTTGGTGATTTTTCACAAATAGCCTTCTGAGAGATGCTTGGAGTTTTTGTTGCCGTTCAAGCTGTGAGATCATTACGAACCAGAAGACTGAAACTTCAAGATGCAAAACAACAAGGATTATAGCTGAGAAACATATTTGGGAAGCAAAAACAAAACAGCTGTTTAAAGTCAGGAGAGCCTGGCAGACAGAGATCAGTGGAGCTCAGAACATGCAGGCTGGTTTAAGCAGAAAGAAAAAAAGTACCAGCTCCTCTCCGTGCTTTCTGGGGCTGCTGGTGAGCAGACAGACCACGTTATGCTGGAGGTGCGTTCCCCACAGCACGCTGGTACTCTGCATGCAGCCCCAGGGTCCGAAGCAGCTTTTCACATGGAAATAGCACTTCCATTCCTGATTTTGCTCCTCCTAAGGCAGCCTCAAGGGCAATTTGTCTTTTACAACCTTGCTCTTTGATAGGGATGCTCAGAATACCCTGCCTTCCTCTCTGCCATTGCCAACCTAAAAATGGACACCTGACAGCTATTTCTAGTTCTTGGCAATATAAATAATGAATGGTTTCATACCGGGAGGAATCAAATGGCACCAGATGACTCTGGTAATAAATCAGGAGGAAGGCAGGTGGTCTCTTGTCAGGCATCTCAAATCTGATGTGCAGCTTTATGAGGAGGGAGGTGGCTCTGGTACAAAACCCATCAATATAAATCTCAGATGCTTAGAAGTTACAGCACTTTTCAATGCCGTTTTTGGACATTGTCGTAATTGTGGTCTTATACAAAAAGTCCTCAGCAAAGGGCTGATTTAAGGAGCCCACCTGCAACACCCTAACTTCTGGTTTTATGTTCATCGCTGTTCCCTAAGTCAAACTTCATATCATTCAATGAGGGAACAATTCACTTGCTGCCAGTGTTGCTAAAGAAAATTCTAGTAAACGCACAGATATATGGGATCTAAATCTCACCTTCTTCCCTGTGGCCTGGGAAGGTAGCTAGCTCTACTAGGTAGCTTTACTTGCTTTTAGACCTTGGCAACAAACAACTGTTTTCACCACACGGATCTGCCAGCACCTCTCCCACCTCTCCCCTGCAGCCAGCAGTGGCTGCACTGGGGGGACGAGGGCCGGAGCGGGGCCCCTGCTGCGGGGGGAGTGGGACCGAGCGCCTGCAGACTACCAGGGCTGGGACCCGCTGAGAAGAATGCTGAGCTGGGAAGTGGTGTGTCCCTTCCTTTACTTGGCTCTTCTAGCCTTATTCTCTGTCTGCCTAGAAAACTTCTATTTCTAAAGAAAAAAAAAAAAAAGAGGGGAAAAAAAGGAGAAAAAAAAAAGGCAGCTGTGTGAGTGTCACCACCTCAATTCCCTGCTCAGACGTGCAGCAGAGGCAGGCCAGCCAGTCAGCTGAGCAGGAAAGCCATCATCTGTCTTGTACACTGTCAGATGTGACAGGAAGGAGGTGGGAAGGTTCCTTCTGCAATGAAGTGGTTTGGATTTAGTGCTGCTGTAACAAACTGCGTGGTGTGTCTAAAGATGACAGAGTACCTAGAAGGTAGTCTATTTACCGTAAGGATAACGGCCATCTACTTAAACAGAACAGAGTATTTAAATAGGCTTGGATATATTCCCTGTGTCACAGCAGACCATGTTAGCTGCCAGCAGGCATCCCAGAGCTATTTCCAACTGGTCAGAAAACAGATATTCTGAGTAATTACATCTACCACGATCCGGGAAGATAAAAATTTCTCCAAACATCACAAAACTGAGTTAATGGCATATTGCGAGTAACAGCACCTTGGGAAATTATACTAACCTGTGTCTCTGGCCAGTTTACACTTAGGTGAGTAAAGCAAACGCTATCAAGTGCTGCTGGTCAGCTAGGTCTCATGGAAGTGTGGGGTCATTACCAAGTGCCAATCCAGGGTGCTGAAGTGCAGTTTACATTTTCAAGCGAAGCTGGCTTTTATCAGTACTCCCACACGTTGAGGGATGGACTCTGTGACTGCTTATGAAATGTTTTGTCATCTAGCTTCAACTTTTCAGCAAGCTGATGAAAAAAAAAAGCATAAATCCATCAGACGTTGTCTTACCAACTCCTGATATGTTTTGGCTACTTACAGAGAGCATAAGAAGTCTTCAGAGCAGATGTGAAATTCAGATCTTGTTTGCTCACTTGTCATCACTCAAAAAAAACCAAAACAAACACTCCTGCTCCTGCAGGAATTAGCCCCCATGTCCTGCTTGCTCTGCTTTGCTGAGCTGCCCCAGCATTAAGGGTGACTTTTGGTCTGTAGCACAGTCTCATGTTCCTTAAAACTTGCTGTGAAGTAGTGAGAGTGAGCCAAGGAAACGCTGTAAATAGGTGTAGGTGGCAATTATGCTGAAGACATCACTCATTTAAAAAAAAAAATCTCAAATGACATCATACTGCACCTGAAAGTGAAAGGTGTAATCCAGAAAGTCACAAAAAAACCTCTTTCATGCACAACTTTCTAAACACTGATCTCCAGTCAGTGGGTTTGTCAGCTTTTGCACTGAGTTCCTCTACTTTGAGAGGGGTGTTTCGCAGGTATGTGGAGCTACCTACAAACTCAAGATAACATAAAAGCAGTCAGGATGTAATTTTATTACAAATGCCTGTTTTCTCTCTGATATGTCAACATGGTCTCCAAACTTGTTGATGTTTCTCATGTGAGGATTCAGAATGCAGAGCTGGTTTGGTAGGACTTGCACATGTTTCTCCAGAAGCGACATATGCGGTTTTTCAGGATCTTCTCTTCACACCTGAGCTGTCCCTTCCTGGTGTTTTGCTGTATTCCCCCTGCACGGGCAGAGCCGGAGGACGACTGGCAGCGTGATCGACCGCAGTAAGAGAGAGAATGGGAAGCCAGGTCAAGGATGTCCCCATCCTGCTCTGGGACTGCTGAGCAGAGCGGGCAGCGGTGTTGGTGTACCGCTTATAGACACTGCAGAGGGTTTTTTTCTTCTCATGCTTCTGCCTGTAATCGCAGATAAAACAGAAAAAGTGATTTGGAGCTGCTATCTGGCCCAAGAGGGAAAAAAAGCTTAGCAGAAACACACATAATCCCAGATGAGACAAGACGAAAAGAATCTAATTAGATTCCTTCTTAAGCTAAACTCTACAGTACTGTTATCTCCTTGATTATTTACTGCACACAGTAATAAGCAGACAAAGAAAAAAAATCACTCTTGGTATTTCAGCAAGATTCCAGTATCTTGAAAGACTTATTTTTTAACAGGAAAAAAAAAAAAAGATATTTTTACTGGGAATTATTTAATTTTTTTTTTTTAAACATCCATCACCTGACAAAAGAATCGCTCTGGAAACTCTGAATTTCAGTTGCCCCATCGATCCCTTCCCTGCAGAGCCCGATATATTCCGTCCTCTCCCCATGAGGACTGCGTCAGCACCGGGGCGTTGAAACCCGGCGGCCTCCAGCCCCNGCGGCGGGGACGCACGGACCCGCTGGAGACGCGCTGGGCGTCCGGGGGCCTGTGAGCTGCCCGCCCTCTGCCTGCCGCGCAGGAGCGGGCACAACGGGGGTGCCAAAATGCTCAGGAGGGGCCGAGAGGCCGGGAAACACCGGGCGAGAGAGGGGACACCCCGCGGACACCCCTCCCTGCCCCCGCCCCCGTCCCTGCCTGAAACGCCGGCCCCTGCCTGGGCGTTGCGTCGTTGCCTACTCTGTGTTTCGCTCCCTCTGGTGTTCCCCAAAGGGACGGGGACGAGGACGCCCGGTCGCGACAGAGCCTGGGAGGCTGAACTTCCAAAGCCTCGCACCCCCAGCTCGGTAGCCAGCGGTTGCCACGATTTCCTAGGCCTCTCCTTCCCCAGATGCACAGAATTAAGTTTTGCTTTTTATGAATGCATAATTAACCCCTTGAGTAAATATCTATTCAAACCTACATAATTAGTACTTAATTTTTCAAAAAGCAAATGAAAGGCCCTTTTTGATTCGTAATTGGCTGCTACTTCCCATTAGTCAACTCTCAGCATGAATTATCAACATGGGAAATACATTATATCACATGAACCGTGCAGACAGGGAATGCAAGGCTAAAAGCCTACAAGCAGGATGGCCAAGCATCTGGGGCATGATCAGATGTACCCAGTGTGAACTGAAGTTGTGTAATACAAACCAAATTTGTCTCAAAAGCAGCTACTCTTAACATGAAGACATTCGCTCTCAAACCCAAACCCACGATGTTTGGTCTTTAGGTCGTGGGTTTGTTGTAAATTTTGGGATGGTGGATGTTATATTGGGTCAGGACACGTCCCAGAAAGACAGATGTCTACAAAAGCAATGGCAATACAAGAGAAGTGCTACCTAGAATTATTTACAGGAAGGTAATCAAGCTGTACAATAAATGTACCACTGAAGAGCTTAATTAACAGCATGTGCTTATTAGGAGCTAATTACACGATTCTTTACCATTTTAAAATGAATGGTTATCGCTTACTTCACAGGACCTTAATTACCGGGTTAAGAAGAATGTGCAAAACCTGCTGCTAAATTTTTTGGGTGTCTCAGTTAACAACTTAACCACTTCATTCACAAAAAGTAGTCTGTAGAAAAGAGCAACTCTTTCCAACAGAGCCAGAATAGATTCAAAGAAGCATCTAGTTCCAGATCAGCTCATTCCCAGTCACACTGTAAATGAATGAGCCTCCTTGCTTCACAGCCAGCGCCTGTGTTTTACTCTTAAAGCGACAAAGGAAAGCAAATAATGCTTCCACATTCCACCTGTGAGGAGCTCGTAATTGAATTACACAGTACTGCAAGGAGCTCATCTAGAGTAATACCTTCCCCTGACCACTGCTCAGAAATCCCAGCTGCATTGTTTATAAAAGTCCTTATTTATCTATTTTTGCTCCAAAGTCAGCATTTTCATCGGCTGTGCTGCAGTGCTCTCTGCTGGCACCAGCCTGGGATTTCCTGCGATGCCACAGCTGAGCCCCGTGCCCTGGGCTGGGTGCGGCTGGGGCACGAAACCTCTGGGCAGCGCGGGGATTGCCCTGGTGCTGCCAGGCCCGAGGGTTTACAACCCACGCGTCAGGCTCCTGGAAAACCCAGAACTACCGACAGTAGTTCTTGGTATTTGTTTTCTGAGCTTGTGTTTACATTCAGGGTGTCACATCTCAAAACATTTCTCTGTTTGGAAACCGCCGTGCCGACACCCCCTGCGCAAACGGCCTGCCTGCCCTGTTTGCCCTCTCACTGATGATATTCAGAGACATTTCTTTTTCTCGCTTCTTTGCAAAAACAGAAGCGTTTCAGGTCCCTTGTCATCAGAGGATACCTGAGCTAAGGCCCACCAGTTTACTTTTTTCCAAGGCAAAGGTCTCTGGCATCATCTGGTGAGCAGCACCCAGCGCCAGGACCAAAGACCGCACACGATTTTCTCGCCGACGTCCCTCGCGGGTCGCTCCCTGCAGCCCCCCCCGTGCCAGGGGCCGCAGCTGAGGCCCACGCAGGGCCGGGGCTGAAGGCACCTTGCTGGTGTCACCGCAGACGGGCTGCTGTGAGGCGCACGTTGCGCTGCCGGTTCCGTCCCACCTCCTCGCTTCTGATTCATGCTGTTAAAAACTAGATTGTTGCTGGCTCTGAGTGCCTTCGGTTAATAACTGCTATTTTAACGCAAGCCCATTGAGAGCTCAGCAAAAGTCCCTGGACTGAATTGCCTGTTGTCCCAGATTTTTCTCAGGCAAGGTCGAGAATTGCCATCTCGATTGATTTTTTCCACCACAAAGCACACAAGGGGACTTTTTCCCTCCCACTCCCCCCAGGTTGTTGTTGTTTTTCTCAGTGTGTTTCTGAAGGCCAAACCCTGAGCACCGATGATGTGGGAACCTTGCAGCTCTCGCCCACTGCTCTGCTTTCCATTTTTTCAGGCAAGTTTCTTCCTACTTTAACTGTTCCTAGCATTGCCCTGCTGCAGCCATGCTCCTGCTGTAAGATCTGTAAGACACTGACAGCAAGTGCTAAAGGAGCAAACCAAGGAGTGCTTACCCCCTCCAGCTGAGTTTATCGCAGTCATCTCATTCTCAGTACAGCTGATGGCAGCACCCAAACTCCAAGGACTGGAGTGCAGTAAATGCTTCCCTTTTGTTCTCATTATTTCTGCCTTGAACTTCTCTCAGGCAATCGCATTATCCTGCATAGTGTCATCGTTAATTTCATTTCCCCTTAATCACCCTGCGACCAGCTCAGCCTGGCCTGACTCGGAGCCCACCACGCTCGCACCGTGCAAGGCAAACAAAGCCCAGGGATGGGGACAGAGACACCAGCATCCTGAGGAAGATGGAAGCTCATGCATGGGTGATGATTTGTCCTCGTTATTGGCACTTTATCTGGAATTATGGCCATAAGGAACCTATTCCAGCAGGGGACTTGCTACTTTCCTCCTGCGACCCCCCCTTGCACCCCCACCTGCCACCTCGCCGGTGCCTGTGTGCGGCTGTGGGTTCAGCTGCACCAGTCTGCAGATGCCCTCTGTGGCCCAGGCTGTCCCTGGCTTCTGCTATCTCACAACACAGAGGAAACAGCCTTGGCTTTCCTAGAGGAGGAGCCAACACACCTGTAAAGGGCCGTTTTTCTCCCTCTTAATGCCATTTTTGCCTTCATCTCAAAAACATTAAAAAAAAATAACCCCCAGCTGCACAGCCCTGGCCCAGGACAGGCGTCGGGTCACAAAGCAGCGCCCGCCCGCCCGCCACAGTGCGGTCCCCGGCTCTCCTGCGCCGTGCCCCGCGCCACGGCTGCGGGCAGGGGGCCTCGCGCCTGGCCCCGGCCAGAAGAGGCTGAAAAGATGGAAAACAAAGCAGCACTTCCGAGCACGCGGCTAGCCTCGCACCTACCAGTAGTTACCCACCAACAACACGCTGTGGCTGTTCGATCGCTAGTTAGCATACGATTTGTTTATAAAGTAAATGAACTCCAGAGGATATTAAGAAGAAAACCAGAGGAGGTGCAAATGAGGCCACACAGCTCCGGGCTCAGGACCAGCAGCTTCTCGTGCTGCCACACTAGAAACATTAAAGGCAGGAACAGGTGAAGCTTTATAAGGGTTTCAAAACCTGGAATTGAAGAAAAACCTTAGGATTTGAATCCACATCCAGAAATTCTGACTAAAATCCCTGACACTGTGGAGTTTACAGTGACAGAGCCTGGCCAGTAAAGAAAGGGAGAATACTAAACAGCCTTCTCCTTGGAATTAAGCTACTGAAGATAAAAAAAATCTTAAGAAAAATAATGGGATTATCTATCATTGCCCCAGAGCTGCCTTCTTCCTGACATAAAACCGAACTTTGCAATGATATGCACCTTTTTCATGCATTATTCTAGATGGCAGTGTAAATCAACTGAGTGCAGTCAATAAAGTTGTTATTGCCAACCCTAAAAATTCCACATCATAGAAAAGATTTGAAGAATACTTAGTATTTCCTATATTCATATGTGCTGTGCTTCTCAGGAAAGCAGCAGACACAGAGGTTTTGAAAGTCAAAACAGACACACTGAATGGTTTATAATAGTCCAAAACTCTGTTGATAGAGATTAATCTCTGCTGCAAAGGTTTTTCTCCGTGGTTTTGTGCCCTGTAAAGATGGTGGAGAACATCAGCTTCCCAGCCCTGGAGACGAGTGCTGAGGTGCTGGAGCACCCGACGCGCTCAGGTCCATCAGCAGGAGGCCCGGTCCGGCCCGGTCCTGTCCCGCACTGCGCGGCCCCGCAGCCCTTCCAACCTCACAAGAAGAAAACGGGGCATCTTTTAATAAGAGAAGTCATTTGTTTGATTAAGGCAAATTACATTTGCATTCCACCCAGGACTGTTTTACCACCAAATTTGCTGCTTGAGGGCAGCCGCTGCAGCTGCGAACACCCGGGCATCCTTTCTCCAGGCAGCGGAGCAGCTTCCTCAGTCCCTGCTGGGGGAGCGCTCCCCTTCCCGCACCAGTGCTGCCAGGTACCGCTGCTGTTATTGACAGAGACGTGCACGCACATGCACACCCACAAGCAGCTTATTCTCGTGTCAATTTACTCCCCTGTAAGTGCTGCCTAGTTACCGTCACGGCGGAGACATCTCCTTCCTCCCGCCCCGCCAGCCGGCTGCCTGCCAGCGCCCAGGCAGGCTCCAGTCCCCCCAGACCCGCGGGAGCCGAGCAGGAGCACCAGGGAGCAGGAGTTGCTTTGTTTCTGCTGACTTGGGTAAGCGAAATATTATTTCCCTAATAACCGTTCTGCCTTTCCTGTCTGTTCTGTGCAGCAAAGCAGGTGGGATTCTGGCTAACCTGTTTGTTTTTCTAAATGAATTTTATCTCTTAACAGGAAAATCCTGGAGGACCTCTGTGCACAGGCTGTTAGTCTAGTATCCTACAGCACTCATATGTTATATTTAGTGATTTCATAGAAAGCTGCCTTCTGACATTTTACTTCAAAAGTGTCTGAAATATTTATATTGAAAAATGTGATTTTGCAAGTGTTCATCAAGGACTGCTAAGTTAACGCACTGCTTTTGAATCAATGGGGTGGTTTAATGTAGATTTGTTTTTAATGGCGAGCTCATGTTTTCAATTTCTTGTTCTTTTGTCCCTGAACACAGAGGCTGGCCTGTCTGTTAATTCATTCACATGCAGATTGCTTGTTTTGGTGTATTTTTTAAAGCAAATCCTTTGACTTTGTATTCTCCTCCTTTTTTTTTTTCTTTAAACTTCTTTCTAATTCTGAAGACAGAATCATGAAAGAAGCATGTATCTCCCCCCCCCACACATGTAACTTTGTCACAAGACTATTAATCATGCCTGACAATAATTTTGCTAGTGCAGTATATCCATTCAGAAGCAATGTCTGTCTGCAGATGGATTTGTTACTGTGAGATATGAAAGCTGAACAAATTTCTACAGGAAATATTTAAGCAAGGTCATAATAACACTCATTACATTCTAAGCAATGATGTGTCATTTGCTGGATCAGACAGAGTACAGCAGCAGTCACATTTATTGACTTAGTCTGTGAAGAGCCCAAAGGTTAGGCATTAATTTTGAAACTACTTACTACTTTCAGCATATACTTGTGAGATTGAAGTCCTGCATACTGCTTAATTTTTTATGATGGGGAAAAGGAAACTAAACAAATTAAAGCAATATTATGTGCTTCTTTTTCATCTCCAAAGGTCTTTATATATACATTAATTAATGAGCCCATTTTATTATGCAATCTTAACATATTATTGTTATAGCACTGTCAAAAGTGAATGGGCAAATGGGAAAACCCGGACCCTTCTCTAGATTAGGCATTTTGAATGGTGCATTTTGCAGGTGTGTACCAGGTGTACTCTGTCCCATTCTCTCTCTGCACATCCCATTGCTGTGGCTGGAAAACCTGCCCACCACGCCAAGGGATGCTGCACGTGCAAACGGGGCGTCAGGATGGATCTGACAAAAGACACATGTCAGGAGCGTGACAGGAGCATGCAGACGGACACATCACATGGCAGGAAAACCTGCCAGCCCAAGCACAATATCTGTTTGCTCAACTTTTGTTATGATGTTTTCCATTCCCATGGAAAGCAAAGCTTCTTCAGCTAAGCGAATAGATCCATTAAATCCTGTTTACCCATACACTGTGTACTAGCAATGAGAAAGGTACGGACATTGTTGGACCAGAGCCTGAATAAATAAATAAAAAAAAAACAGACAACAAATGCATCAAACATTGCATTCCCTCAAACTGTTGCAAAGTGCAACAAGTGGCTTAACCAGACCAAGAGACAAAGTAATAGACAAGTTCACAGAGCCTGCATCAGGAAAATCTCAGGTCCCGTAATCCAGTAATCACGGCCGGACTGCGAGGCCTCTGCATTCTGCACAAAGCCCCTGTGCAAATAGCTTCCTGTGTATTGGAAGAGGAAAAAGTATTGAGAAGAATGTGATCCATCATGAGGAAGGAGGAAGGTGGGCAAGTATTTATCACCCGAGTACATATGCAGCTTTACATTTTGGGCAATTCAAATATTGCATTATTTTGCTCTCAAAATAGCACCACTTACTCCCCTTTCTCTCAGAAAGGCGAGCTGAGGCAGGAAATGACTTGTTCATGATGATACAGAAAAACTGAGAAAGCAGGAAATCAAATACACGTGTATGGAGTCAGAGCTATTCATCCAGCCTTTCCTCCAGATATCAGCAAAACCAAAACGCTGTAGACATGGAGTGACAGAAGGAGAAAGTATAAGATGAACAGATGATTCACAGGAGACCAAAGAAAACATGTTACTATCTTCCTTCTAGAACCAAAATCCATCTAAAAAAGAAACTTGTTGAATTCATAAGGAATGAAAAGTGAAAATGCTAAGAGAACCAAGCTTAAATTAGCAAATATTGGGCAAATTTTACACTTGTTCTTGCATGGGGTAAAGGAACAGAAGTCAGCATGCATGACTTCCCCGGCCCCTTTGGGCACACCATCGCTCCTCCTGCGGTGCCCGCAGCTCCCTCCAGCCTCCCCAGCTGGGTCTCCCAGCCCGGCGCGGGGCTCGAGCCCCCTCTCTGCAGGGACGCTGGGCCGGCTGCGATGCGGCGGCAGCCCCGCGCCCACCTGCGGCTCCTCTGCACAGCTTGGTCCCACCTGGCCAGGGCGGCTGGGCCCCCAGGGGCTGGTGGGAGCGGACAGAAACACAGCTCGTCGCTGGGGCTGGGCCGACCTGCGTTGTGTTTTACTTCATACCCTTGGTTTGACAGAAACAGAGAGGTCATCTGCATCTCACCCATCCTTCAACGCCCCCCAGCATCAAGCATTTGTATCTGGTTAGGGCAGACAAAACGCCTTCCATCTGCAGCTGAACATCTCTGCTTAAAATTCTCCTTTTGTGAAGTTCCAGTTCTGCAGAGATTTGAATGGGTGGGATGGATGGATGACTGCAAATGAAAACTTCGTTTCTGGGGCTCAGAATGTTGGCAGAAAGAGGTTTCTACTAATTGATCAGCGTTTTTGTGAAGAATTTTTGATCTTCACTGATTCTAAACAGCAAGCAGTGGCTGCTTTTTATAAGGATTTGTATTTGTAATAGTTACACATGCATCAGAATCCAGAAAGTAAATAAAGGTCAAATGTGCAGTGGCCTTTAGTGATTTTATAGACTGAAGCCTTCAACTACTTGCAATTGAGTCAATTTCGTTCTCCATAATGTTAAATTAACCTTTAAAAAAATTGTGTCAAGGATCTCAAAATCCTGAAACCATGCTAATTAAGGAGATTAACTAGGTTCAGGAGGAATTCAGTATCTAAGCTGCCTGTCATGAAACAAGATCTTTCAGCTCGTTCTCTGCTTTAATACCTCCACTTTTTCAAACACTTACTTGTACACAAAAGGTTTGTTCTGGCTTCAGAAGGTTCAGCTGCATCTTGCAGGCCACGGGGCAGCTGTGCTGGCTGGCAGGAAGGGAGACGCTCCACGTGCCAGAGGTGCTGCTGTCAGCACCCAGTCCCCTGCTGTCCGCAGACGTTTTCAATCCATTTCTTTTGTATCCCAGTACTGTGACAAGCCATATTTTTTGACAATTTTTCTAATCTCAGGGCTCCTTTTTCACCTTCCATACTTCCAGTTCTGTAATGTTAGACCTGATCTTATTAAGAGTGCTTAGGTGTTTGTACAACACTTCACACCTCCCAGACCGTGTGTAAGCTCCGACTAATTCTCCCACCACTCCGGTGAGCTCCCACGATGAAGACAGCATTACTTTTTTTATTACAGCGGTGCTGCACAGCCTGTGCTCTAAAGCGCTTGGAGGTGGGAGGGGAGCTGGGGCTGGGACCTGGCCAAGGGCAGCCTGCCCGGGATGCGCTGGCAGCTGGGAGTCGCACCCAGCTGTTTGCCAACTGAGCAGCTTTCGTGCACTCTCATACTCGAACGCTGATGACAAGTGCCCAGCCACCACCCAGCAGAGCAGGGGTTTGACTGCTCTGACCCTTGTGCCACCATAAACCAAGGATTAGTCAGTCTGGTAAAAACCCAGCTACATTTCCCTTTGCCTTCGTCTTCCTCATTGTCCCTGCGCACCGAGCAGGGGCTGCCCTCCTGGGCACCCTCTGCCACGCCAGCAGCCAGCACCGGGGTGTGGGAGCCCTGTGAGGAAAAGGCAACGGAAGCTCATGACTCAGAATGAAGCAACCAGTCAATTAACAACAATTAAGGATGACAGCGGTGCAAGCTGTCCAAGGCAGATCAACAAGTGTTTTATATCAATTGCCTTCCCTGCAGTCACGAGCTCTTTAAACTATTTATTATTCAAGCAATAAAGCAGCTCAACTATAATCCATCTGCATTGCTAGTTGTACCTAACTTTTTAATCCATTAACTCATGGATGCTTTAGCTAAAATTAGCAACCATTCAGCAGGGTTTTTTAGCACTCAATATGAAGCACAATATAAATATTTGTAATTGCCAACACGCACTAAGGGAGTGTACTGACAGGACAGGATTACCATATGGTCACCAGTTCCTACCCTGCTGATCTGGTGTTACGCTGCACGGGCAGCTGGAGCCAGACGTAACGGCAGGGACACGGTCAGCACTAACATCTGTTAAGTAGCAAAAGTAGTACAACACGTACTTCAAAGCTGTCTGAATCCACGCAAGCACCGTGCGTGGCATCCTGAGCCCAGCTAGCTCCTAGGTAGTCCTGTTCTCCATGCGAGCCCTGCCACATCCGTCAGCTCTCTCCTCCTCTTCCTCACAGCATTCCCTGCTTCCACTCTGGAGGAGATGGGCCGCAAGGAAGAGGACGACAGCAGCTCCTGGAAGAAGCAGACGAGCAATATCCGAAAAACTTTCATTTTCATGGAGGCCCTGGGATCGTAAGTACCGCAGCAGCTCTCCAGGCAGAGCCACGTCCAGAGACCACCTCCCCAGCAGGGCAGTGGCTGCCTCCCTGGCATGGGCCAGCGTCACAAGCAGGCGTCTCCTGGCGAGACGGGCAGCGCTATCCAGGCGAGCAGTGGGCGCCGCGGCCCGATGCACGTTTCCGCTGGTGCTGATGCACGGCTCACGCCTGCTGAGCGGCACCGGAGCAGCCTCGCAGCCCCGCGGCTCGGCACCCCATGAGCCCTGCGCTTCCCTCCTTGCCTTCCAAGCCTGCAATGCAGCGTGTTTAAGTTTCTTCTCTTTCCCTTGTGAATGCGCTGGTCTTCTGCTGCTGCGAGGTCAAGCAAGGTCAAGGGATGGCTCTGAGAGGTATAATAATGCCGTGTATTTAGCTCATAAACCCTGAATCACTTGAGGGATGAAACAAGAACAAGGATGTTCAAGTTGTACGATATTTCTCTGTGAGTTAACAGCTTAATTTGCCTATTTGTGTGAATGAGACGAGAAAGCGTTTCCAAGGTGGCAGAGGAGGAATTGAATTACCTCCAACAGGAAATTCTGCCATGTCCAGATTTTCCATGACTTTAGAACCCACGGCAAAGCTTCCAAAAAAAAGCTACTCCAGAGCTCAGCCATGTTTTAAATTATCATATTCCTGGTCAGCCTCGGAAATTAGTTAAATTACCCAGCGGCTTTCTCTAAAGGAATGAGGCTAGAAAAAGGGTTTGGTCTCTCCTAGCCAACTTGTTGATTCATCATTTTTTAATAAGGGGCATAATTATTATAAACTGTTTGGGACAGATATATAGAACAGATGCCCCAGCATCTGATCTGTAGGTTGTTCATTTCCTACTATTACATTAATAAGAATATTTAGTATAAGAAATTGGGATTTTTTCCACATGCACCACTTCAGCTATCTGAAGAATATAAATGAAGATCTGGGACTTAAAACTACCTGGAAATTTCCCATCGTCTTCCCAAAGCATCCACAACTGTTGGATTAGGGACCTTAGAGAGGATACCCCTGCCCATTTCTTGAGAGCTCTCAGGAACATGAAAAGCGTTTCCATGAAACAACCTTCAGAGCTCAAATGGATAAAAGGGGAAAATGTGTGAAACAAGGAAAAGGTCCCAATGCCAACTGCTTTTTGAGCCAGAGGACAGAAGACCATTACAGATAATTCACCGAGTGAAACGAAGATTCAAATTCACCTCTTGGGATGCTTTCCTAAAAATATATGGGTTTTGTTTGTTTATTTTGCTGTTGTTTTTAAAGGAATCCCTCATCCTTGCTAGGAACCAGTCCTAGCACAGTCCTAATTCCTCATAACCCCCACGGTCTTTCCTATGGTTTCACAGAACTGAGGGGCTCACTGGAGCGGGAGGAAAGCAGAGCCCGGCGAGGAGCTGCCCTGGGCTCCTGCTCTCCCTCTGCATCGTTGCTGGCTGCCAGTAGCTAACACAGACATACAAGCAAAGTGCCAGATGGGCACAGCTCTGTGCTCACCAAACCCATCTGCACAATGCCCTGGGTTCTTTGTTTAGTGGATTATAGGAGGTAAAGGTTTTCTGCCCTTGTTTGTTGGGTTTGCTGCAACAGCATCCCAACTGACAGCATGCTTCCACCGTGCTTACCTTCCTCGCTCCATCCGCCAGCACCCAGCAGGGCGTGCAGACTCAGTGGTTTGTCCCATTTAACTGCCACCTATTAATCTGTTGCTCATTTGATGAGGATTATTGAGGACTGACCTGGCAAAGTATGCACTGTCACTGTCCTGAGACGTGTTCTGCTGCCTAAGAAAAACCTTTAACAGGATTGCAGGCTTAAGACATGTTATAAATACGCACTCGTACTGCACTGAGCTGAACCCCCGTCAGGAATGTACTAAGAACTCACTTGTCACTTTGTGGCTGAGGTTACGCAGGTATAAACAGAGAGGAAAATCCATTAGACGCTGAATGAAAACACTGAGAAATAGGCTAAGGTTATCCAGTTGTTTTCCACTCTAGACACACAAAACTTTGACTGCTATACCCAAACCGCAACATGAGTGGGCTCTCCTCACTCGAGTTTGGCTGTCTCAGTCCTCAGGGCAATGCTGACCAGGGAAGGTGAAGCACTGCTCCAACTAAGATGGCAGGGCCTTTGAGGAGACACGATCTGTATTAAGCAGGAATTTGGCCCGGTTGGAATGGAGGTCGCTGATCGGTCCCTGGCGTCATTACCTGCAGTGAGCACTCAAGCTGCAGGCTGCCCCATCAGAGAGGCGGTCATCACTGCAGCCCTCAGCTGGGCTCGCACCTGGCCTGGGAGGATCCCCTGCGGTCCCGACGGATTGAAGCGCAAAGGCTCCTTGGCAGGCAGGGAGCTGCGGTACCTTGGATCGCGCCTCCTCCTGCGCCCAGCGCGGCAGCAGGAGCAGGAACCCTGCTGGCCACCTGCCTCACCAGCAGCGTGCTCCGAGCACGGAACGGCTGAAGTTCGCCCCAGCCTGGCACATGCAGCAGTAAAACACTTGCCTGCCTTTGCAGACGGTCCTGAAAAATGTGACTTAATTTCATTGCAGGAATCTTATTTGTCCACTTCCTCAACACAGCTTCATGATAAACTATGCAAATATAACCTTGTCTCTAGAAACAGAGAATTTTTTTTTATATACATGTTGCAAAATCTTGTATTACGTATCCTAAGTTTGGGGCTGCTGGAAATGTAGTCCCAGCTTTACAGTCAGCATCCACGTAGAGTTAAATTACTACCAGATTGTTTTTTCCTGCTTTTTCTCTTTCCCTCTGTAAGTATCCTTCCAGTTCACAGCTGCAGCATCTATTGAAATACAAATTCTCCTCTTTGCAGAGGTGCCTTTTCAGAAGTTTTCCTAGTGAAACAGAGAAGCACTGGCAAGCTCTTTGCTCTGAAATGCATCAAGAAGTCTCCCCTCGCAAGGGACAGCAGCTTGGAGAATGAAATAGCAGTGTTGAAAAAGTGAGTATGTACAGACATTGTAATGTAAAGTAGAACAAACATCCTTTCCCAAGATGTGGCTTCAGAGTGAGACTAATACAAAGAAATAAGTATTTCTTTTTAAAACATGTGTAAATACTACTGTAAATTAGTAGACTATCAGAGTTTCTTCTCTCATTCCCCTGTGGGGTTTGTAACCCCAACACAGCCACACTGCCCCAGGTCTGGGAAATGCAACAGACCGGGCAGAAGAGCAGACAGGGAAAGGAGAGCCAGAGTTAACGCTTTTGCAGTCCAAGTAATACACCTGATGCAAAGAAGGCAGCTGCTCAAAAACAGAGGGTCTGGTCCTTCGGCGTTGGTGCCTGGACAGAAGGTACTCCAAAGGAAGCGTGCAGTGGCATCAACGATCCTGTGCCATGCGGATCAGTGACAAAAGAGCCCGGTGAACTTTTGTTCATGATAAAAGCAAGACAACTGTTGGGTTTTCAACTTGAAAAGCCACTTTGTCCTCATCAGCTTTGTTTCTGACCCATGTTTATCTTTGCAGAATAAAGCATGAAAACATCGTGACTTTGGAAGATATCTACGAGAGCACAACCCACTTCTACCTGGTCATGCAGCTGTAAGTATGAGCGGAGCCATTTCGTGTAGGCCACAGAGGAAGAAGAGCGGCAGGAGCAGGGCAGCGCACTGCATCTCAGCACAACAGAGGTGAAAGCACAACTGCCTTTGTTTAGTTTTTCTTTTTCTTTCTGAACTACCACTGCCACAGGGTGTCTGGTGGAGAGTTATTTGACCGGATTTTGGAACGAGGAGTTTACACGGAGAAAGATGCAAGCGTGGTGATCCACCAGGTCCTGACAGCAGTGAAGTACCTCCACGAAAACGGAATAGTTCACCGCGACCTAAAGGTGAAGCCTGTCCCTCAGCTGCAGCACTGCCTCTGGAGCCACCTAACTGCAGGCTTCCCGTGCTCTGTCCCATGACTTTCTATTGTTTCTTTTAATTTTCTACCACAAATTTCAGCCTCTGACTCTGTATTCACAGCCTGAGAACCTTCTTTACCTTACTCCTGAGGAGAACTCCAAAATCATGATCACAGACTTCGGCTTGTCTAAAATGGAGCAGAATGGCATCATGTCCACTGCCTGCGGGACTCCGGGATACGTTGGTAAGCCAAGGACCAAGGACAGGCTTGTACAGGCGGACTGTCGGGGAAAAAGGCTATGCATTTACAGCACGCTGCCTAGCAGAAAAGAAGAAATACATAATCACGTTAACAACAACACACCAGTCACAGATGCACTGCAGGGACCATGTAAAGAATGAGTTGCAGATGAGTTTAGAGACTGCAAAATCCCAGAGCGTTTAAAAGCACAAGGAAAAGGATAATTCTAAGAGCAGGGTATTTCACTGTTAGTCATGTATTTATTGAAAAATTACAAAAATAATTTTAACACAATGGGATTTTGTTTCATGTCAACCAAACTGCGTTGGCTTGATCCACAGCTTGCTGGTCAAAACCTCAGGGTGCAGGCAGAAATCCTCAGTGGTTCATTTGATTCAACAGCATAAAGTAGATAGAAAAAGCACAGACCAATGCAACTGGTAAACAGGGCTGTTACTGGCTTCTGCACTGACATCTCAGAAGCAAAGTGTACAGGAAACTCCTCCTTTTCCCAGCATAGAATCGTTTACTGTTGCTTGTAATTTTCATTTCTTTTTGCTTTTCTGCAGCCCCTGAAGTCCTCGCCCAGAAACCGTACAGCAAAGCCGTGGACTGCTGGTCCATTGGAGTCATCACCTACATCCTGTGAGTAGATGCAAACAGCATCCCACTTTTCCATGAGTTTCCCAGCTCAGGTATTGCTTCACACACCTCTGCAGCGTGGAAGCATGAGTGGAGGTGATGACGAATCCCCTGCTTCGCTGCGGTAACACCGCAGCAGCATGTTCTTCCTTTGCACAGATTCACTAGACCATGGAAACAAAAGGGGTGTTGGGAATCGAGAATCAGAGCAGAGATGAAAGGAATCACATTTTCTCTATTATGTGCCTCATCCTATGCTTTGTTTTTTTTTTTTTTAAGTTGCCTACAACTATCATTCGATCTTCCTCTGTACATTTTGTTTCATTTCCTCCCACACCATTCAGTTATGTTCCAGCTGTGGCTTTGTCCTTTTGCTGCTGCAGTTAAGTTTTTAACTCTTTTCTGCAGCTTTACCAATGCACTTAGATGTGAGGCACAGATGGATCCGTAGCACAGCCTCCTCTGTTACTCACTTGCTCACGTTGTGTGCGCACGCCCAGCCCACCCGGGCTGTAGGAAGCTTGCGCGGACGCAGGCACTGAAGGACGACTGTCCGTCTGCTCTGTTCCAGGCTGTGTGGCTACCCTCCTTTCTACGAAGAGACTGAATCCAAACTGTTTGAAAAGATTAAGGAAGGCTACTACGAGTTCGAGTCTCCGTTTTGGGATGATATCTCCGAGTCAGGTATTGCTCGGACACCAGCAGCAGCACGTTGCTCCCCCTGCCTCGCACAGCCACCGTGCTCCCGGCCCCCGCGCCTTCGCTTCGTCCGCAGGGAGGGGGACGGGTGAACTGAGCCACACTCCCCCCAGACCTGGGGACAGCTTGGAGAGGCTGCCAGCACCGCAGCAGCAGGGGTGGTGATGCCAAAGCCGAGCTGCACGGGCAGCGCTCAGGGCCCCTCGCACCCTGCCGGCAGCGCAGCACCCTCGGCTGAAGCCGCTGTTAGCGCAGCTCTGATTTCCGTGGTTAGTTAGGGGGCTGAGTGGGTTTCAGTTTCTCATGGAGGTAAGGGAACAAGTCCTCTTTTTCTTTCACATCATTTTTCCTTTGTCTTTTCTTTTTTTCTCCCCTTTACTTTTCTTCTTTATGGGGGTGGAGCAAGAAGCACCACACCACAGCTGCACCCTTCCACCAGACTAAGCTGCTCTAGGAGCTCGTGCGCACAGAACTTACTGAAGCTAGCATTTTAGCAGCATATTTTGAACATCAACTTTTTACACATACAAAAAAACTAGCGGGATGTTTATCAGGACTTAATTACAAACAACACAATCTTCCCTGAATAAATAAATGAAAAAAAAGTAGCAGGGATGTAGCTGCTCTTTAAAGCAACTTCTAAATCTGCTCAGTTCAGACTTTTTGTTTTCCATTGGCAGTGAAAAATTCAGTTAATTCACCTAATCTAAGCATGAAGTTAGGTACATCTCCAGTTCACATTCTTTCATCAGGAGTGCTTCACTACGAACACCTCCCTTTACCGGTGTAATAAGGCGGTACAAACAGCTCCTTCTCGGGGCTGACCTTTGCGATGTTTATCTACTAGCATTTGCCGTGTCCTATTAGGATCGCATCCTGGAACATGGAAAAAATAACCTTTTCTCTCTGCTTCTCTTCCCCTCCCAAACAGCCAAGGATTTCATCAAACACCTACTGGAGAAAAACCCGAACACGAGGTTTACCTGCGAAGAAGCCCTGCGGCACCCATGGTGAGAGGGGTGGGCGCCGGCAGCGAGCGCTGCCCGAGGGGGCTCGCCAGCCGCCTCTCGCCCCACGCGCTGGGTGGCAGCTGAGAGCGGAGGTGTCCCCCCAGCCCCTTGTTAACGTCACCGGCTGCCTCCGAGTGGCCCTAGGTGTTTCTTTCTTGTGTGCGAAGAAAGAAAATGATGAATAATTAAAGATGCAATTTGTGTAATATTTGTCTCCATAAACAGAGGCAAAGAAGAAATCCCATTCTGAGCTTTTCCAAGCTTTGAAGTGTGTGTTTGTGTTACATTTTGTTGCTGTTTTTCCTTTGGGTTTAATTATTGCTGATTGAATGTACAAAGCAGTTAGTTGCCTCCAGAATGTGGAATGCCTTACAAATGCCATCTGCCCACGAGCCCATTTCTTCTCTCCCCATCTGCAGGATTAATGGAAATACAGCCCTTCACCGTGACATATACCCATCTGTCAGCGCTCAGATTCAGAAAAACTTTGCAAAGAGCAAATGGAGGGTAAGTTGTTTGCTGTTGGGAGCCTAGAGCCATTTCAGTAACAAATGCCAGTTGCTGCCATCTAGCAATAAGCAAGGCTTTGGCTGTGTGGGGAAGCACCCAAAAGCTGAGATCCTCCAAAGGCTGCCTGAAAATCGTATGCAGCTACTGTTTATAGTGTGCTTGGACCAATATTCCCTGCTGCAAGGCACACTGGTACATTTACCACAAACGTTGCCCTGTAGTGCCCTTGCCAACAAAATAAAGGCTAGGGTGAAAGGATTATTGTCTTCGTGCTGGGGGAATGAAATCGGTGCTCTGTCAGCAGGTCTTTTTGTGAGCATAATCTAGCTTTTCCTCTTTTCAGCCGTGGACATAAATTGGCACTTCATCTATATCAAGAGTTTTTGTAAGAATTTAGGTGGAGAGAGGAATGCCATAGGAACCACTCGTATGATAGTATTTTAAATACTTACATTCAAAATTCAGCTTAAGTCTCCATTTCACACTGTGGGGTAATTTACAGCTGTTTCCCCTGATTTCCTTATCTAGAAATAGTTGTAATCTTCAAAAGCATCAGCAGTTTGCAGTCAGTGGAAACCACAGTGTTTATGCCAGGAACGACCACGTCCCACTTTCTACACATTGTGCAAACATTCAGGCAGTGCTAACCAGTACAGCACCTTCATCCTCCCCGTGCCGCGGCCGCTGCAGGGAGGCAGCCGTTCATCCCGCAGCACCCGCACAGCCCGGCATCGCTAGGCACTCACCCTGGGGTTTTTGTCTTCCTCCCCAGCAAGCCTTCAACGCCGCAGCCGTTGTGCACCACATGAAGAAGCTCCACATGAACGGTCACGCCACGGCTGGAAACACCCCTCCCATTATACAAGTTTCAGAAGCATCCAGACCCTGCACACCCAACGCCACCCGGCCAGCAACGCCGAACCACGACAAGGATGCGGCGCTCCCCCTGGTCCCCGCACGAGCCTGTCCCAGCCCTCCTGCCCTGCTGGAGCAAGACGCAGGATCGAGAGAGGGAAAGCTGCAAAACCCCCCGGTGAACGGATTGCTGCTCGCAGGCAGCAGCCTGGTCCCACCGGACAACCAGAGCCCACCAGCCAGAACTTGTGGCTGCAGCCCAGCCTGCGTGGGGCATGAGAAGGCCAAGGCATCCTTCTGCTCTGAGACGGTGCTCCTTAAAAAACCTGCAAAATCCCAGTAGGTATCCAAATCATTAGCCATAACTTCCGACAAAGTGTATGGGACTAGCCCTCCCTGAAGTAGTTGCCTGGCACATAAGTTGCCAGCTCCAGGTGGAGTAGAATGGAGAGAGGAAAAAGGACAGAAGCAAATGTTGGACTGGCTGGGTAGCGGTGCCCAGCCAACATCTTCTATGCTTGTACGAGCATCAGGTGAGGCACGGTGCCCAGGCTGCACAGTAAAGCTTGCAGCGAGCTGAGGTGGCAAGGGTTCAGTTGCCATACTCCGTTGACATCAGTGCATTTGCTTTTCCAGAAATTGAAATTGCCTACGGTTAAAGCTGCTGATGCCAATTATTCAGCTGCTACTGACTGAGTGGACCCTGCCTTTGCTGCAGTGTTGACTTGCACGCCCACTCTACTTTGCTTTCAGCAGCTGATAGTCTTTATATTAAAAATACAACTTCAGTTCACCTGCAGAATGATCGTAAATATTGCTGTTTATCTTTTTTTCAATCTTTCTCTTCCAATTCTTCCATTTCCATCCAGTCATTTCAAATCAGAAGTTCTTGTTCCAATGAAAAACAGTAAGCACTCTTCTCACTGTGGCACCGGGCAAACCGGAGTTTGTTTGATCATGTGATGAGGAAGGCAGCCACCGGGCTCCCCCCATCGCCAGCGGTAAGTGCACCACAATCCAAACACCAGTTGCTTTCAATTAATCCCATTAGAGCACGAAAAAGGGAAAGGCATGAATAGCAAAGTGCTTGTACATGGAAATAAATTGACTTTGCAGTTTTTCTGCAACAGAAAAAAACCTTAACTATCTTTCAAGGAAGAAATTGTCTTTCAGCTTCCATTTAGACCAGTCCAGTGGCTCTAAAACCAGTTGGTTTTAAAGGCAGTTATTGACATCCTTTTATACTACAACAGGATCACCCAAGAAGCATGTGAAAGGAAGCAAAGCATGGACCTGGTATATCACATGCTTCAATTACTTAAAGCTACTCATTGAGAATCACACTGGGGCCAAACAGCTTCATCAGTGGGGACCGGGGGTTTCAGCTGGGTCTCAGCAGTGGCATGAGCAAGGGCTGACAATGAGCTGCTAGCCCCTGGTGGAGCAGAGACGAGTTATCTCCTGCAGCTTGAACAGCCCATCCCTTGCTCAGATTCGGTCCAGGCAGGTCAGTTCAAGTTGCTTTGTTACCAGAGAGCATTGCATGGAGATGTTTGTTTGTAGGTGAGCGAGAAATACCAGAGAAGTACAAAAATGAAAGTTTCCTCCTGTTTGACTGTAGCTCAGATTAATTCTGGACTAGCTAAGAAGTTAGTATTTGCTTTGTATATGAGCAGTAAGAAATATTGCTATTAGATTCTGGTAGAAAAATTGTTCCTCAAAAGGAGAGCATATGCTAGCATAATTCTCCACAAAGGCCACATCAAGTGACCTACGTCCTATCATCTTTTATGACCTTCTCTACTGATGGGATTATATGAACAGAACCGTAATGCACAAAGGATCAATAGATAAGACAAAGTAAGATCTACTACAGACTCCAAACAGGTCAATTCCAATGATCAGTAATGTAATAGCCCTTTATAAACACGGCATACAAAAGGATCTAAGCTGTTCCTAAACCCCGTGCTGCTGCTTAGCAGAGCACATTGTGAAGGCAGCAGTCTAGTGAAACAAAGTTCAATCCCCAATTGAAATTCTCTCTCTTGCAGAAACAGAAGGGCTGTTTTACTCTTTTCTGCACTTCAAAGCCAGACACCAACAGTGCAAGCAAGAAGAAAGGAGGCTGCGTCCCGCCAGGAGCAGACGGGCAGCAGCATCTCAGCGAGCAGTGACCGACTGGTGACGAGTGGCACATCAGTCCTGGGAATCCATCAGTGCAGTGACCTTGGCGTGTTTCTGGATCGTTAATGCTGGGACAGGGCACTTTAGCAAGGGAAAGTCTGAGGCTGCTGCTAGCATATTCAGTGTATATTACCCATACAACATTGCTCAATGCTATAAGCTTTTGTTTTCTGTATACTGTTTAGTTGTCCAACGCATAAGTGCACTGCACAGCATAAATCGTATAAACCAAAGCCATGCAGAGTTTTATTCAGTGGCAGCTCAGTTATTTTTACAACCTGCACCCTACCCATTCCTTGGATTTCGGTTCCTCCCAGGCTTCAGCTCTCTGCAGCTCAGTGACAAGCAGCTGCCCAGGCTGTGCAGTTCTCACTTCAGCTACAAAAGGAGACAACCTGCTAGCAACCTCCATATGTCTGATAATAATCACAGTGAGGTCTAAATTCCCTGCTTCCAAGTCCACAATTGCACAATAAATACTTGCTTAATAAAGCTGACTTTTGTTTTCTAAAGTGCCTGTTGGTTATTCATAGAAATTTGATGTGGAAACGGTCTATTAAGTCCTTTCTAAAGCGTTCTCTGTGCAGCTGCAGACCTGCTCCCTCTGGTATTTTTCTAGCAAAGTGCTACACAGTAAATAAGCAGGTTGTGGCAGAAAGTCAAAGACATTTGACTTCACATCAGAGTATGAGATTGCATTTCTCTTCATTGTAGAAATATAGGTAAGTTGTATAGATGGGATAGGGATAAAATCCTACATTTCTGTGATGTGGTTCTTTGAAGAAAGATCTAGCAGGAAAGCAGTGAAGCCATGGCAAGTTTTAAAGATTAACTGCAGCATGAAAGGCCCCATATGAGGGTTTTAGTTTGAACAGAAAAATCCAGCTACAAGAACTTGAATTGGCTAAAGCATGAAAAAGAATTTTTTGTTTGTTTGTTTTGTTTATAAACCTTTCTGGAAATAACAACGTTGGAGACTTGTTTATTTGCAGTCGAAGACTGATGTCTCTGCCCCTTTCCTCTGAGCCCAGGCAGCTTCAGCCAGTCCACTCAACATGAACCTGCCCTGGGGGTTCCTCCTTTGGCTCACTGCAGCTCCTTTCCAAAGAGACAGAAATTCCATTTGCTAAATATACAGACTTTAGGAACATGAGAACTCCAGCCGGAAAATGGGAATAAATACACCAGTCAGTGTCTGCAGCGGAGGAAGGCACCGCCTCGCTCAGGAGCAGCTGTCATAGTAGGCGACTCGCTTGTTGATGGCATCCCGAATCCTGCCCACCTGCTCCTGCAGGCCTGACAGCCTGGCTGACTTGGACAACAGGGCTCTGTTGCTTTCCTGAATTTCTGTCTCCAAAGCTGAGGAGAGAGCGCAGGAAAGGCTTATGTGAAATCACGACAGGAGGAAGGCATCACGTCCAGTTTCCCTCCCTGAGCTGAGTCTCCCCCTCCCTCCTGCACAGGAAACCTGGTGTCACCTCCCTCCTGCACCCCAAAAAGCCCCAGTGCAACTGCCCCTCTGGCACTCAAAACCCCCTCCCCAGCGCGGGAGGCCATTACACTGAGTTCAGAGGCTTACTTTCCATCCTAAGCATCATGGCCCAAGTTTCCTCAAGCAGATCTTTTGCCTCCCGGTCTATGCTCTGCACCCGGCTGCCCTGCACACCCAGTGCTGGGCTCTGCTCCATCCTTCTCTTCAGCTCAGCGTACGTTTGTTTCACCTGTTGGAAAGCCTGTGGAAAAGCAAATAAGCAATGCATGTAGGATCAAGCAAATAAACTGGTAGAAAGGGGATTTTCCTATGTTGTATCCTTTATAAATATTAAACAGATACTGCACTAGAGCTCTGCAATTACATTACTATGCGGATACATAACATTTGCAACGCTCTCACCAGGATGCTGACCGGCAGCTGCATGAGCTACTCTACCTCAGGTGGGGCAGAAAGCAGAAAAGTCTTCAGCAAAAGGCATTAAGATTGAGAAAGGTCCTGGAACAACTCAGGAGCTGGATACTACACCAGGTGAATGAGGTGACACGACAGTGGCCTGAAGGGGACAGCCTCCTCGCCCCATCCGGACCGTGCCAGGACACAGCCCCTTGGCTGCCGCGTGCCGGCAGGAGCACGGTGCGTGGCTGTGGTACCTGCTGCGCGCCGCTGGCCTCCTCGCCCGCCGCCGCTGCTGCCCGCTGCACGTCGCTGGCCCGCAGGCGGTTCTGCCCCGCCGCCTGCTGCAGCCGTGAGAGCCCCTCCATCAGCCCCGCCAGCTGGCCCGCCACGGACTGCACGTTCTTCTCGGCTGGACCAAGAACAGCCTCGATCTAAAAACAGAGTGCTCCACGTTAAGAAGGAAATCGTGTCCAAAAAAACATTCGTAAAGCTTTTTCCACTATGCAGGGAGCAGGTAGGCTGCTTGATGGACACATCACAGCCTCGTCCCAGGGATTTCCATCAGGGACCACGACTGGAGCTCAGGGAAGCAAACAAATGAGACACAGCAGGAAGACGGGATTTTTACACAAAAAATCCTGTTCGCTGTGCTTGTACAGGCTCTACCAAGCTGGGAACTTTCAAAGCAGCAGTGAATGGGGCACAGCGTTGTTATTTAGGAAGTCGCCAAATATCACTTACTTCCTCAACGCGCTCTTGGATGAACCGAAGGGAAGAACTGGAGCCCCTGATAGCCCCCTGGGCCTCCAGGAGCACCGTGTTTGCTCGTCTCAGATTCCCAACCACCTCTTCCACATTGCCCTCCACAGCATTTGCCCGGTTCCTGGGGAAACACGGAAAACAGATGGCAGCGAGCGTAGATAATTGCACGGACTGGAAGTCAAGGATGCAGAGGCAAGAAGGCTGCAGTCCTCCCCCACCAAGACACACACCCACAGCTGGACACACTGCGCTCCAGCCATAGAGCAGGTTTCTGTTCAAGAGAAGCGTTACTTCCTTTTCACATCCCCAAGCAGAAAAAAAAATGAACTGAGAAGGGGAGAGAAAAGCGTTCCTTTAAATGATCTAGAAACACCTATTTTGCAAGTGGTGCAAGACAAAGTATTAAAGGGGAAGCAGTAGCCACTGAACCAGTTTCAGTGAACACTTCTCTGCCTGCAGTGGGACTATTCAGACTGGGTGACAGCTTCCCACAGAAAGGCAGACTGCCTTGTCTCATCACTTCCAGCAGGCTAAGCAGGTGTCAGACACTATCAAGGAGTTTACGTACTTATCCTGCTAACCTTCTCGCTAGGATATTGCTGAAAGTCAACACGTGACAAAGCAGATGCTCCAAATTTGCAAGGGCACTCTGTAATTGCTTTTTAAGGGGCCATGGGATAATCCTCCCAACTTTCACCCAGAAAACAAATAGTCCATTTAAACCCCTCATGCTCTCTTGTGCAATTAGGATGTAGGTCACCAATATCAAGCAATATGAGAGCAACCCTGTCATCTCCCATCATAGGGACTTGAAGTAGAGAAATCCTCTGTTACTTTCGGTAAAGACCTTCCTGCCCTAGTATCCATAACAAGATCTATTCTTGGCAGCCAGATTCTTATTTGTACTGGGGGCACCAGAACAGTGTCTGCAGAGATTCCAAGTTCATTCGTTTACCCACCATACACGCATAGAAGATTCTGGGCTAAAACCAAGTCAGTCCAGCTTCAGCAAATTTAGATTTCACTCCAGCTGAGAATCTCCACATTCACTCTGGCTGAGCGACCCTCAGCTGCCGAAAGCCCTTCAACCAAACTGACCTGGCTTGTTCTGCCTCCTGCTGAAGCTGCTTGGCCTTCGCGATGTCCTCGGCCGTCTGGGCAAGTATGCTCTCTGGGCACTGCAGCTTAGTAGCCAAATTTTGGATCTCAGTCATTTTTCTCAGGACTGCAGCAGCATCCGTGGGAAGACGCAGAGAGAGAACAAACTCACTGATTTCCTGGATTGTAGCAGGGTCCGTGTCTTTGTCTACAGAGCACACAGACGGACAATGTCAGAAACAGAAGAGAGGTGAAAGGCAGCAGTGCAAACACAAGGGAGGGTGAAGGCAGTCCAGCTGTGCATGCTCTCACACACAGTCTCTTCCTGTTCTTACTGTTACAGATTTCCAGGACTCAATTTTTTTTAAAGGAGGAGAAATACAAAAAATACAAAAATAGTGAGACAAACAATTGTCTCACTACTGAGAAGCTTCCCTATTGCCTAGAATAAAATAAGAACTGATTTAGATTTGATATGTACTTCTCGTTCACACCAGCAAAACTTTCAGGAAAGTACTGAAATGATGCCTCTAATTTGGCAAGGAGAAAAATATGGCTAAGCCCAGAGCAGGGTCAGATAGACTTTGCTGAGTATACGAGGTCGTGTTTCAACACAAGCCTGTTTTGTTGCACAAATAAAAGTTAATAAATCCGAGGAATCAGAAGCAGACAAAGCCCAAGGGACATTAGCTCAGTGATTAGCTCCGAAGTATCTTCACTCATCATTAACACCAGGCAGCACCAAATGACCTGATTTTCTTATTCAGCTAATGCTCAGGAGGCCTATTATGTTATTACAATCTGTCTGTGAGCAATAAGTCATCCCACTGGTTTATAGGACAATGAGGAATTCTCGTGTGATTAACAGACTGCTCCAGAGGTCCATCCATTTATCTCCGGCCAGTAAGGGTTGCTGGTAAACTTTTCTGCAGGGCTGACTGCAGACCCTTGCAGAGCATCAGCCATGGGCATGGTTTGTCCCCAGGCTCTGGGGACGGCGAAAGGCATGATGTCAGAGCATGGCACCTAAAGAAATCTGGATGAACCGGATAGGTGAGAGCCTAACTGGGGTGAACCGTGCAGCTGACTCCCTCGTATCCTATTCTCATACATAGTATTACTGTAAAAAATCAGGTTTTCCATGTACAAGCCAACCTGCCCACACGCACGGTAAGCTTGCGAAGTGCTACCTGACAAGAAGTTTCGAACTTGCTGGATGAACTGCTGGATGCGCCGGACGTCTCCTTCAATCTGGGTTCTCGTTACACTCATCTGTTCCACAAGCCGCCGGGCGTTGCTTTGAATCTGATTAGCAGATGTCTCCGTAGTTTTAATTTGCAAACAACAAAATCCGGATGGAGCCATTCCTACTTGACCTGGAATCCCAGCAGCTCTACCTAACCCCTGAGCGAACTGGACAGGTCACTTTGAAATTACATGATTTCCCATTTTTTAGCATGCCACTGCTCTAAAGGATTGTAAATGTTAAAGATTGAGGGCTGAATTTGCAAAGAAAGCTTCAAAGAGGGGCAGTACTGATCAGCTTTTTCAAACACATTTGAAATGGATTTTGAATGACTTTGAAAACTCACTTGATCTTTGCAAGCCCTCTGAGGCTACAGAAAAAAGGTGCAGCAGCACGAACACACGTACTCCAGGCTGCATCAAATGTTAGAGCAGATACCCTTGTGGATTCAGAAATGCTTCCAGATCCCTACCCCTTCTGCCATGCTAGTCCCAGAAACACAAGAAGGCCGGGCACCGGCCTCCTTGTGACATTTCCAGAGCTGCTTGCATGACTGGAAATATGAAGAGAAGAGCTCTCGGGGCACCCCAGCTCTTTGCCTCCCGAGCTAAGGAGAGGAGACAGCAGAAGTCTCACATTCAAACACTCCTGCATTTCTGAAGCTGCCCATGAGATCAAGCCTCCGACCGAGTCCGAGCCTGGGCGTTTTATCACGGGCTGCCCTCCCCACGGCTGCCCCACCAGACCACTGCGGGACGGCAGCGCTGCCCGCACTCACCAGCTGCGCCGTCTCCCGCAGCCGCGCGTTCAGGCTGCCCAGCTCCCCGGCGGCTTTCGCGGCCGCGCCGAGGGCCGCGCCGGACAGCGGGAAGGCACCGCGGCAGGTGAGGCCGGCCCCGCAGGCGGTCCCGTTGTCTCGCGGGCAGAGCAGCCCCTCGCACTGGGCAGGAGTGCACTTCTCCACTCGGAAGCCACCACAGATCTGGAGAGGGAGAGAGCAGCAGGGCGGTGAGGGCACCCACCTGGCTGGTGAGAGCTCAGGGAGACAAAGCAGCGTATCACGGGGGACGCCGTTTCGACAGACTCTCGCCGAGGGAGCTGGGGAACGTGGCATGCTTGTGCAGCGGGAGCTCCACCCAGGGACACGGACAGAGCTAGCCCAACCGATGGCGGTGGCTGGAGCACGTCTGCTTGGCTGCCAGCACCATCCCCTTGCACGCAGCTCAGCCCAAGAACCCCGAGACCGTGACTGCATCGGAGAAGGGCAGCCAGGGCTGGGTGTGTGGATGGCAGAGGCTCTCGAGGTGTAACACAGAGCAAACACCTCACTGGCTCTCAGGACAGCAACTCTTCCCCTTGTGGTGGGTGAACCTCGTCCAAGCTCTGAAATTTGCTTTTAGAGAGAGAACGGGACGAGAAGACCTGAACACCAATGGTTTTAATTGCCTGGCATCTTCTGAAGCTGCCACCCACCAGAGAGGGCACTGCAGCTGGGGCACGTGCCAAGCCGGAGCCAGCGCGAGAACCAGCACCAGCTGATCGCTTGGGAACGTTTTGGTGCCCTGAAAAGCAGAGGGGAGGTTGGTGGTCTCCACAGCAACCGTGCATTAGGAGGCACTGAAATGGATCTCCATGGCAATAACAAAGCGGTGAAGGAGAAAGAAAAGAGACCTCATCCAGAAATTAAGTGGGTCTCTGAGATACAAGAACTGACACGTGAGAGAGTCCGTGGAGGAAAAAAGTGCATGCCTGGGAGGGGGTGGGGGGAACGCTTGGGTATCTGCTATCCCTAGGCAAGGGATGCTCCAACGGTTCTCCACTGACATCCCAAAGCAGCAGTTTGCCAGGATGCCATGCTGAACGGTTTGAGCAAAGATGCTTGACCACAGGGTGAGACTTCTGCCTCCTGAGCGCCACAAGGCCCTCTTGACAACCAGACTCGCACAGTCAGAAAACCACGTTCCGCTTTCACCTTATTTACAGCAGGGGTGAGGCTGGGAGACGAGGCTATCTCGGCCCTGAGGGCCAGCAGCTTGGCGCTGTGCGCGGCAGCCGTCCCCTCCAGCCCCGCAGCGCTCCTGCGGTTCTCCCTGGACTGGGCCAGTGGCCCCGCAGCACCAGCAATGATGCTGCTGGCATTGGTGGACGTCTGGTAAGCGGATCTGATCGTCTGGAAGGCTCCTGCCAGAATAAAAGTGGTAAATGACACAAATGCCTCCATGACTCATAAATGCAGCAGAGCTACCTAAAGGAAGGCATTGACTATACCCTGCGAGTGGATGTGTGCACGGAGAGGAGGGGGACACAGCTAGAGTGATTAGTCACTAAGGCACAAATAAAAAGCTCCTTTTATTTCCAAATGCCTTTCAGCCAGTCCTTCACAGTGAGCTGCAGAGCTTTCCTGAAGGACTGACCTCTGGTTTGGGGCTAAAAGACTGAACCAAAACTGAAGTCAAAGCCATGCCCATGCTGATGCTGGGCTTTGCTCTGCCCAGCGCAGAAGGGCTTCGCCAGGGCAGGACAGGGCTCTCCTAGAGCCCTTTCCACTGCTCCCAAGCAGCCCCACCGCCCCGCGGTCGGGGCGCAGACCTTCGCACCTGCTTGGGCAGCAAAACCTCCACGGGCAGCGGCCGCTCCCTGTGCACCGCGGCTGAGCCGCGCTCTGCAGCTCAGCACAGGGGAGGCAGCAGACAACAAGGCACTCGGAAAGAATTAGCTGGTGCAGGGATTTAATGGCAACCTACCACCAGTAGCATCGCAGGGCTTAATTAGCTCTTCTAAGCGCCTGACAGCTAGTTGCCTGTCTTTCCTCCCCACCCCTCCATCCCTTCCATCTGCGCACAGCCGTCACTCCTGCAGCCGCCCCCCGGCTCGGTGACACCCCCTCTGCTGGGCTCAGCCCTGTCCCCCCGCCAGGCCGTGGCAGCGGGGGTGCTCCGGCACGCAGCACCGAGGTGGCTGGGAGGGACACGGGAATGCTCTCTGCACACCAAGCTGCCCAGCCTCAACTGCCACAGCAAGTAACCCAAAATCGTCAGTCAGTGATGAGAGGCTGGGCAGAAAGCATCTCTTGTGCAGGAGGGAGGGAGGATCTATTTGCTGTTCCTAAGCTGCCAGCGGGTTGAAAACTTCTCCATCTCCTCCACCCGGCCAGTGGGAAACCACCAGGCATGCAGTCACGTTGAGGTAAATTAACGGCTGCAGATTAAGAGATTTTAGAGCCGTAGCGCTGTACCTGACAGATCTGTGCTGCGGCTGGTTTCAAACTGGGTCTTCTTGCTCTGATACTGGGTGTTAATGATAACCAGGCTGCTGTTGAGGGCTTCGAGCTCGCTTGATAGAGAGGTGGTCACATCCATAAAATGAAGGTTGGGATTAATGGCTTGCATCTGCTCTCTGGGAAAGAAAAAGCAGAAAATTTGCATAGAGAGAAAACTGCCTGGAGGCAGAGACCAGGGATGTCTCATGCCGGGATGCTGCGAGCACACGGTGAGGATGCACTTCCCAGCCCCTCTTCGCAGGGGCGGCAGAGAGGGGGACAGGCTACAGCTCCCCACACCGGTGGGCTCGTAGGGTCGTGCCCACGCAGGGACCAGGCACGCTGCTGCCAGCCGAAACCTGCCCAGCGCCCTCCTGCCTTTGCACTGCTTTGCACAGGGCAGGCGGTGTGGAAGCTCTGCTCTCTTGCATCCCTGCTCGCTGCATGAGCTGAGCAATGTTTCCAGGACCCGGTCCAAGCGGTTCAGCACACGTGGTATCAGTGCGTAAGGAGAAGCCAGCACCTCCTCCCAGCTGCGGGGGGGACCCGCCAGCATGTCCCTCACCTGATGGCAGCGAGCGCGCTGCCTGCCTGGGCCAGGCTCTGCTCGGTGGCAGGGGAGCGGCCGAGGATGCCCTGTGCCTGCTGCGCGCTGCCCTCCGCCCGCGAGAGGCGGGGGCCCAGGCGGGAGCCCCCGGTGCCCCCGGGCAGCTGCACGCTGGAGTTGCTCAGGCCGGCCTGGTGCAGGCGCAGGCGCAGGCGCTGGATGTCACCGTCGTAGGCGTGGAAGCAGGGGTGGCACGGCTCGCAGCTGGGGTAGGTGCTGCAGTGGTCCCGCTGGCACTGGTCGCAGCGGGGGCCGGTGACGCCCGGGCGGCAGAGGCAGCGGCCCGTGGACTTGTCGCACCCCGCGTCCTCTGTGCCCTGGAAGTCGCAGTTGCACTCTGGGGGATGGAAAGTGGAGAGGAGAGGGGTGAGGCCCATGGAAAGGGGAAAATAAAAATAAATCGGATCTTGCTAAATAGATGCCAACGCAACACGCGGTCCAGCCTGCCGTGCCAGCCCCGCAGTGCCTGGGACAGAGGTGGCAGGGCAGAGGGGACGGAGCAGCCCCCAGCTCAGCTGCTCACCCAGCCCCTGGCCCTGACCGAGGGTCCTACCCCGGCTGCCAGGAGGGGACATGTGAATATGTGGAGAGGGGGTGAGCGACAGGGATGAGCTAGGGGGCTACTCCAGAGAGGAAATTTCTGTTGCAGAATAGCATGGGAAATGCTGGTGTCAGGACATGGGCCAGGTGCTGTTTTTCCAGAATAGCAATGATTTCACAATGCTAAGAAACACCATGACAAAATAAAACCGATGCTCCCTACCTGTGCACCCTACCCTGACGTCTCCATAGTGCCTGTCTGGACAAACCTGCTCCTGCTGCACGGCAGAGCATGTCCGCCCCGTGAAGCCTTCTTTGCACGGACACTGTCCTGTGAACTGAGGAAGGAAAAAAACATTAGGGAGACCCAGCCCTGAGCGTTTTCCTGGGAAAGCCCTCCCTGGTGAGCACCAGTGCCTGTGCTCCCACCCTCTGCGGATGAAATTCCCACCAAGGCTCCCACAGGTCCTCCCTGGAGGAGGAGGCAGTACCCGCAGGCTGACACACAGCTGCAGCCCTCCCTAAGCCTCCCAAACCCACTCCAGCTGCCCGACACCCAGCATTAGTTGCACCTCCAACCCCCCAGGCACTGCTGCTGAGCTCCCCAGGTGCCAGCGACCAGGCAGGAGCGGGACCTGAGGCTGCAACCACCCGGCTCGCCTGCTCTCAGCATAGTTCAGTCCCTAACTCGAGCCTACGCCGTGATGAGAATGGCACCAAGTGCCCTGAATTGTGAGCGCTGAGCCACTCGCCAGCCCTTCTGTTGCCTTTCAGAATCATCTCCTACCTAGGGGCAGGGAAAACCACAAAAGCCGCCTCGCCTGGAGTTTCCAGCCAGGGAGAGGGTGCACAGGGAGAGGGATAGAGCAGGGCAGAGGAAAAGCAGCACCTGAAGCAAAAGCAGCAGATTATTTCCCACGCTGCTTCTTAGCGGATGCGGGGGCAAAGCAGCGAGCACTGCTCCCCAGTACAGAGGGGGCGAGATGGAAATAAGTGTTTTTGTCACCAGCCTGCTGTCAATCTTCCCTGCTCATCCCATGTCTCCAGACGTGGCTGCAGGCTCAGCAGCAGCAATGCAAACAACGGAGCCGTGGGGCCAGATTTGCAAACAGCTTCAGCTCACGAGCATTGGAAAGCCGAGCTTTGGGTTTTGTTCCCAAGACAAAAGAATCGCCCACAAGCAAACAGTTTGTGAGCTCAGGTCTCCTCCCTGCACTGTTTGGGACCTATCTTTGGCTCTTAGATTTTGTCATGCCTTTTTTACATTTAGCTTTAATTTTCCCAGTTGTCTATTAAGCCTGAAGTGACACACATGCTTTTCATTGACAAATGAGAATAATTAACTTGCCTTGCCTGTGAAGATCTCTTATTAGGATTTCCTTGCTAAATAAATATCAGGTCTTTTAAAATGGCTTAATCTTGCCTTCACAATTACCACCTCCTTTCATTTTCCTGAATAGCCTGTCATAGTGTTTCTAGGAAATGGGAAGAGGAAAACAAGGGCAGAATGTATTAGGAAACACACTGCCCCTTTGTGGAGGCTCCCAAAGACTGGACGGGGCAGATGGAGCCACGGGTCAGGCATTTTCTATGCTCTGAGCGATCCCGCGCTGCAGTGCTGCCCAGCGGGGACACCAGCTCTTGTTGGCAGTGGCACCCTCAGCTGCGCAGCTCATCTCCCTTCCCCACAGCCCCTTGCAGCAGTGTTTGCAGAGTTGGAAATGAAAAAAGAGAGCGAGCTCACAGGTGCTTGCATGAAAACAGGCATGGAAATCTATTAGCAATATTGCTGAAATTTTTTCCAAAGGAAAAACAGTGGCATGGAGACCGCTGGTGACCACCCAAGGATGCTCAGGGCACAGTGGCAGCGGTACCTGGTTGCACTGGGTACTGCGGGAGCCGCCAGGGTGGCAGCCGCAGGGCCGGCAGCCCCGGCCGCTCGCCATGTCCCAGTGCTCGGCCGCGCACTGGTCGCAGTCGGTGCCCACCACGCTGGGCAGGCAGGAGCACTGCCCCGTCTCGTCGTCACAGGGCACATCCTGCCGCGTTCCCAGCACGTTGCAGGTACATCCTGAAATGGGAAGAGTTTCCTCGGATTAAAAATGGGTGCTGAGCAGCAGCCCCGCTTCCCACAAAGTTGGGAAGCTGCTGCCCAAGATGTGCTCTCCTTCCTCTCCCTTCGCACCAGAGCTCGGCACAAAGGACCTGCGTCCCTGCTCTAGCACCGTGGTGCCCACCCAAGCCTTGCAGCCGGACCCAGCAGCCCGAGAGCCTCTGTCCACCCCTAGCCCAGTGAGATGGTGTCCAAGCCGAGCCACGGCTGCCCTCTGCTGCGCACACCCCGGCTCGCCCGCACGGCATCGCCTCCAGCATCTCCGCAGCTTCCCCTGCCCGGGGAGGTGCTCAGGAGGGGGGGACAGCCCCACGCATGCTTCGAGCTCCGCTCTGCCCATGCTTGTGATCAAATTCATACCTCAGACAGGCTGCAGCCTGAGCAAGGAGCTTCATCAGCTTTTGCAAAACGGGGCTTTGTCTTAGAAACCCCAAACCAAAGCGGGCTGGGAAGCACGGCCCTTTCAGAGCCGCTGAGGATGCTGAGGGCGGGGGGGGTGGGAAGCAGGGGCTGCCTCGGGGTGTACTCACTGCGGCAGCCCGTGGGGTTGGCGTGGGCCAGCTGGGCGAACCCCGGCTTGCAGAGGTGGCAGCGCTCGCCCTGCACGTTCTCCTTGCAGACGCAGCGCCCCGAGTGCGGGTCGCAGACGGAGCCCGGCACCACACCATCCGGGTCGCACTCGCAGGCTGGAAACATGCGAGAAGTGGCACTGCTGAGGAGCCCGGGGAGCAGCGGGGGGGCTCGGGGAGGGCGTCATGAGGGGGTAACCAGGCACTCACGCAGACAGGCTTCAGGATGGGTGAGACCTTGCCGCTGGTTGCGAAAATAGTTCGTTTTGCAGCGCTCACAGTTGTTCCCCGCCGTGTTGTGCTGACAGTCGTCACAGACGCCCCCGCTCGCCCCGCCGCTGGCACGGAAAACCTCCGGGTCGAAGTGGCACGAGGCCGAGTGGCCGTTGCAGTTGCACCCTAAAAAAACCCCAAAACAGCCCATCCGGTGCTGCAAGTGTGCAAGACCCTCCGGCAGCCAGAGGGCACGCTGTCACTAGAGGGTGCCCGAGTCCCCCACATGGCGCGTTGGCACCCAGTAGCCACCCCAGTAGGGAGCTAGGGCCCACTGGGAAGAGTGGGGGAGTGCAAGTGCACGCTTGGCATCGCCCGGCCGCAGCTCAGCGAGGCAAAGCCTGTGCAAATGCTTCGGGAAGATGTTTTGTAGAGACAGCTCGCGTTCAGGAGGAGGAAAGGGGAAAGGCCGTCACCGTACGCTGGCACTCGTGGGGGTCGTTGTCCTCTGCGGGGGCCCACGGGCGGTCGTTGTAGAGGGCGGCGCAGTGATCGCAGTGGGGGCCGGCGGTGTTGTGCTGGCACTCGCAGTGTCCGTGGACCTGTCGCAGAGACCAGGCTTTACCCCTCCTTGTGCGCAGCACCTGCTCGGTTCGGAGCTTTGCTCCCCCGGTGCCTTTCCAGCATGCCACGCCTGGCCTGATCCTGCCCCGCCACAGCACCAGGGACGCGCTGCTGCTCGCCCTCTGTGAGGGGGCAATTCCCATCCCACCACCTGCCCATGGACAAACACCCTCAAGAAGAGGACGAGTGTAAGCCGTGGACCAGAATATCCCACAGCGGCAAACAACCTGCGCTGGCGAGCCCTCCTGGAGATGCAGGAGCCTGCTGAGACCTTCTGTGTGCACCCCACCAGGCCAAGGGACCCAGTGCAGCCACAGCAGTTACCCCCAGAGTGTGAACTCCCGCAGCCACCGAGCTCCATACCACCTTACAAAGCCCCTCAACCTCCGTCCCCGTACAAGACGTGGGTTTGCGCTGGGGTAGCACAGGCTGCTGTTGCAGCCACCACCCCATTGCTGCAGGCAAAATGGGCATCGTTCCCCTAGTTACAAGCAGCCTCCAGCCTCGGGAAGGCTCCCGCAACCCACTGCTGCTCATCCCAGCCAGGGTCTCCTGAGGAGTGCTCCTGGGTGGGTGATGGAGCGCGGTGTTCCCGTTGGGTTCAGGGAAGGTCTGATACCACGGCACTGTCCCTGGGATTTGCTCCATGCCATGATGCTCACCGCGGCGTTCAGGTCTCTCGAAGGGGCGCAGCGGTCGGCGTGGCCGTTGCAGAAGCAGTTTCCCAGCACCTGCATTTCCGTCACGGCGTAGAAGGTGCTGGGCGAGCGGTAGCCCTGGCGCATGACGTGCGGGAGCTGGGTGAAGTTGATTCTCAGGTTGGTGAATTGCCCCAGCGCTGTTGGGGACAGAGACGCAATGTGAGGCGGCAGCGGGCACCAAGGCACCGGCCGCAGGAGCACCTCATGAGGCACGTGGAGGGCTTGGAGCAAGAGGTGGAGATGACAGCATTGGCACAAAGGGCAGTGGCTGAATCATCAGCAAAGACCGAAAGCTGCTCCTTGACACATCAGAGGCACCAGGGCAGCCGTCGGACACGCAGCAGCTCAAGGCCTTGCTTGCAGAGGAGCAGCTCCCCGACGGGGACTAACCCAGCTCTGCACCCTCCATCGCACCTAGGAAAAACCACGAGCTGCATCCTCCCTCCCCTTCTCAGACATAAAAGAGGCCATTCACTTACTATTGACAGCCTGGCTGTAAGAGGTAGTAATGGTAGATGCTAGGTCTTGGACACTGAATTTCACCTTAGAAGGGGGGAAAAAAAAGTTAAAAAGCAGGAAAAGCAAGGTCCTCTCTTTTCCCACTCTGGGCAGTGAGGGTCTGCTCCAGGTCTGCCTCCTCTGCAGAGCCATCATTTAAAGCAGGGAAAAGGGTCCAGAGATGCAGAGGGTTTTGCAAGAAGACCGACAGCCCACGGAACAGCAAGGGCTTTCCTCTCGGAGGAGCAGGAATCCTCCAGAGGCCTCCCCTCAGCAGTGCTGGCTGCATACAGACTCCGTCCCTCACCAGGTACAATATTTGTAAAAGATTTCTGGGCCACCACATGTTTCCGGGACATCTCATGGGCCACCTGCCCCAGACCCAGGGTCACAGGCACATGCTGGGGTCCCTTCCACAACCCCCCAAGCCCCCCCAAACCTCACCTTGCCCCCGTGCGCGGGGAACCCATCCCGGGCCTGCAGTGCCTGGCACCGAGCGTCCCCCCAGCTCTCGGGGGAGCCCCGGGGGACGTGGGGGAAGGCGCTGGCGCAGTCAGAGGCCAGGTACTGGTACACCTCCCAGGTCTCGCCGAAGTCGGTGGAGCGCTCGATCAGCATCGCGGTGGGCAGTGGCGACTGCAGCAGCAGGGAGAGAGGCACATCTGTAAGGCAGTGCCCCCCAGCCAGCTCCCACCCAGGTCCTCCTCCTCCTCCTCTTCCTCCCTCCAGGACCAGGTCTCCGCAGGCTGCCACAGCACCCCCTCCCCTGTGGGTCTCCTTCAACTTTTGAATCACCCGAGCCCTGCTGCAGCCCCACACTTGCGGCCACAACGCACGGATCTGCACCAAGGAGATTTTACGGCAGGCAGTCGTGGGATGGGAGCCCACCACCCTGCTCTGCTCCTCTCAGACACCTGAGGAGTGGGGGAAAAGGAGGGATGGGGCACGATCCCTGGCCTGCTTCCTGGGAGCCCGGGGGAGCTGTGCACTGCGATCCCCACGTGTTACTGAGAGCCAGCAATGCCCTTCCAGCATCATCTGCGACCTCCCCGTGAGCCAGGCTGCTGCATACGGACCCTGAAGTCAAGCAGGATGCTGCTGAGCTGGAATTTCTCATCCAGATCCAGCTGCAAATAGACGTGCTCCATGCCTGCGGACACAGAGAGGCACTTCAGAGATGCAGGCTGCGGATTTCAGGAAAAAAAATCATTTCACTGCCTGATACGAGTCATCCATTTCCCTCTTTCCCCCAATCCACTGAACTCAACACCTGCCCTCAGCGCTGCCAGGGGTCGGTACTCACCGCTCTGGGACTGCCACCAGCGCGAGCGCCCGGCGGAGGACAGCACGTTTGCGATGCGGTGCCCGCTGCGGGCGTGTGGCAGCCGGGAGTCACACCTGCAGCATCTCATGTTCCACTGAAAGGAGAAAGGGTGAGTGGGAGCCCAGCTGGGGCCCAGCCCCACCGCAGACCCCGCTGGCACCGGGCAAGGGCCCAGTGCAGCGGGGACATAAGTGAGGAGCACGTGGCATCAGTGGAGCTGAGTTATTGGAGATCTGGGGAACCATGATCAACGTGACTAACGATACCCAGGACCAGAGTGGTCGCCCTGACATCCCGTTATAACAAACAAACAAAAACCACCGGTGGATTTGAGGATTAAAAACTAAAACCAAAATTGTTTTGACTAAAACATATTTTTGGCAAACTATCAAAAAATGCCTTTTTTAAGCAACCTCCCTGTTTTCCACAATGACAGCTCTTGATAAAAAGCTCTTTACAGCTTTTCAGCACCAGCCTGCCTTTTGCATATGACTGAGCAGGCTGTTTGTTTGGGCTAACAGAAAGGCCTTTCTCTCGCATCCGAAACCCTGTGCGGGGCTCGGCCCCTCTGCACTCTCCCCTCCGAGCAAAGCAGCAGCAAACAGCTCAGCAGATGAAAAGTCAGTGGGTGGAAGTCAAGTGGCTCAAAGTTCAGCCCTTCACTTAAGCAAGTCATTGAAGGAGCAAACAGCTGTGGCACAGGGAACACGGGGACCGGAGAAAACAGAGTCCCCAGGGGGCAAACAAATACCCCGGTTTTGACCAACCAAGCAACGTGCCGTGCCGGTGCTTCCGAGCGTTTGCCGCGTGCGTGCAGCACATGAGCAGGCTCAGAAACGTGGGGAAAGGGGCAGAAAGGAGATTGAGCAAGAGACTGGGAGTGGGAAAGGTCCAGATCCTGGCCAAGGGGAGAGGCAGGCACAGAGCAGGCAGATCAGCTGGGAGAGGGCACCACGAAATGGGGGAACCCTGCAGGTGAAACCAAGGTGGGGAGGGGAAGGTGCGGGGGGCTGGTGAAGCAGCGGGCGATGACTGAGCCCACGGCAGCACCGCACAGGGACGCAGGGAGGCCCCGGCTGCAATGCCCGGCACCAGCGCTGCGAGCTGCAGCGGCCCTCGGGCAGGGGACGGCTGGCAGGTGAGGCACGAGAAAAGCGCTCGGCATCTCCAGCCTGGCGAAACAAAGATGAAAAGCAGATCCCACCCGCTGGAAAGGGCTGCGCACCAAGGCAGGTGGAGAGCTGCACTAGGCATAGGGCAGCATTGTCCCAAAAGCAAAAGTGATGCGAATTATTTAGACTAGAAACTGAAGTAGGCAGACACCAGAGCTGTAAAGTAGCCTCCGAAATGGAGTGGTGGGGCACGCACTTCACCCTGGTGCATCCCAAAGCCTGAGAAACTGGGGAACGTCAAGAACCACGTTTGCCCGCAATGGCAGGAGCAGCCAGGACAGTTCGGAAAGGTCGTCCCAGAGGAACTGGGTTTAGCAGGAGAGGAGGGGAGCACGCCTGGCACCGGGCACGACAGCTGCCACCAGGATGGCAACGTGATACCCCGCTGCGAGGGCTGGCGGCCGCTGGGTTGGCACAAGGTGACACCAGAGGCACGGGTATATCTGGGACCCCAGTGACGAGATCAGCTTTCAGTGGCCGAGCCGGCACAGCGGGTGACAAGCAGTGCTTTATACCCATCTCCATGCTAAAATCGCCCCATCTGTTACTTAAACAAATGAGCAGATTCCCACAGATGATCCTACACATGCGCTGGGGTTCGGGAGAAATCTGTGCCTTGGAGAGGCAGCAGGAGGTAGTGGCCCGCAGGGCATGGTGGGACGAAGGTTTCTGTTTTCCTTTTTAAACCATGAAGAGATTAATTCACAGTTTACACGTATTTCCTTACTCCTGAGGTAGGATCATCTAAGTCAGCCAAGTCTCTTATTACTACAAAAAGGGACTCAAATTCATCAGAACTTTTTTTTTGTCAACTTAAAGAAAAAAATTATTGGGAAAACTGTCCAGAATTACCTTTTTCCTTGCTCCCACACAAAACCATACAAAGCTCAGATTGGCTCTGAACAGAAAGCACTACTGGGTACCACGCTAGGTGCAAAGCTGCCCTCGGATCTCCCAGCCCGGGGCCGTGCCCGTCTACCGGCGCTGGCCGAGGGTGCAGCCCGGCAGCTGAGGGCTCCTGGGCACAGAGCAGTTTGGGTTCAGCTTCCAGCAAACCCCGGAGCTGAGCACTCTGCTCTGCCCCCAGGCCCAGGAGCCTCTCAGCACTGTGGCGGGCAGGGAGAAGAGATCTTCAGCTTAAACCGATCTGTTTCCATAATGTTTTCCACTCTTTATGTTCTCTGTCTAAAAATATCCCGGAACAGGAGTTGGCTAACTACAATATTTATAAGAATATTGCAGAGTAAGCAAACACAGAGACTTCAAACTATATAATCATGCAATTTCCCTGGCTCTACCATCCCCTCCTGGTTCTGCCAATAAGAATCAGAAACAACATTGATCCAGTCAGAAGAATTCATTTCAGACAATGACTGCTAGCAGCAAAGTGTCAGGAAAGCTACGGCAATTATCCACAGAAATAATCTAGCAAGCTATTACCAATAATAATTAAACTTCACAACAGTTCTGACTGTGTTTAGAACAGCAGGGAGGAAGGCTTTCTGCAAGGGGAAAGGTTAACTTCAGCTAAATTGTTCATTAGGAATTACTCATGCATACTTATTAAGACCATTCATTCGGCCATAGACGCAATATTGGCGGTAAAACTGCAATCACACTTAGAACGCAGCACTAAGCAAAGATGAAGCTCACACCTAATCTAGCCTGGGGGCTGTGCTCGGTGCAAAAATCTTTGCCAATTGGCAGTTTCCCTGCTTTATCCTGCAGGGCCTGCCCGGCACGTAGCACATCCCCGGACACACGCACAGGCTGCGGCTGCCGCCAGCCCCGCAGCGCTGGGGCCTGGGCAGGATCTGGCTCCGCTCCCTGACGAGGGGGGAAGAAGAAAAAAAAAAATCACTCCCACAGCCACAGACCTGTGTGCAAAAAGGGGGTATTTTTTTTCCCCCGCCCCTCCTCCATTTTTATTAAGGCTAAAATTAACACTGGAAGCAAAATTCATTTCATGTACTTTGAGCAAATTGTAAAATTCCTGTATTGCACAACATGAAAATTCACTATTACTGAATGTGACTATGTGTCTCAAAGTTCCTCGGGACAGAGGGAATTACCAAAAATGACAATCCAGCTCTGGGTCGAAGGGAGATTTTCCAAGAGCGCGTTTTTCCCCAGTTCTCCCCCTCATTTTCACCAGCACAGCAACAGCCTCAATAGGTTCATCTGAGCTGGGCTTGTCAGGAATAGACCAGGGCTGTGGGAGTACGTGATAGAAATGGAAATTAAGAGGTCACGGTCTAAGCCTGGTCACCAAGCCCCTGGCCCCAGCTCTCCATCTCTCCTCCCCTCCCTGCTGTAGGTAAGCGCTGCCAAATAGCGAAGGCCCGGGGCTGTGTGCTACTGCAGCATGAAGAATCGCTGTGATTTTAGTTGCTATCAGATGTGGGGCTGGAAAGAGCTATGAGAAAGCAAAAGGAGTTGTAGGTCAGCTTGGAAACCGCTACCTGCCCTGCAGTGCCTCAAAGCTGCAACGCTACCCTTATAGTCACCCGAAATTCGGGTCACAGCGATCCTGAGAACAGAGGAAATTCATTCCAGCCTTCTGAAAGGTAACTCACGAGGCGGTCATTTGAGAGAAAAAGCTAGCGTGTCGAGAATAAACACATTCGGGTTTTAGAAATAAATGGTGGAGGAAAAACCACCAGAGAAACAACCAGCTGTTGTAAAGGTGTCCATATGTTGCACGGAAAAGCAGACCAAGGCTGCAAACCAGGATGGAAAGTACACGCCTGACGTGCTGCACGAGAGGAAGTACCCATGTGTCTGCAGGTGACCGACACCTGCGAAGGTCAAAGACACGCTTGGGACGCTTGCGCAGAGTTCAGGGACACGGCTGCAAACGCAGCCCTCGCCCGCCCGCTCCCCTGCCGCTCTGCTTCGGGTTGTTGCTGCTCTCCTGCTCTGACCTTGTGAACCAGCCACTGACTCACCTCCCCTGCTTCCCCTCTCCCCACTCATGCAGGCGCAGAAAACCTCAAACAATTTGAAGCTGATGGACTCTGACCAAAATATTTTATGTAGCTGTAGCTGCCATTTTAATATGAGTATAGAGCCCCTGAAATAAAACCACCTGGCAGAAGTGCATAACCCAAAATAAACTGAAGCTACTCTTCAGCAAATATGGGAAGCGGCTTCTCTCCAGTCGTGGAATGAAGACCTTTAGCAGCTGTGGAGACCTTGGAGGTCCTGTACTTAACCCAGCCCCGTGTCAGTCAGTCAGGCACTGTGTCAGTCGGGCTCCGGGCATGCAGCCTGCCACACAGGAACCTCGTGTGGTCTTGCAGGATTAAAATTGTATTGGGACAGTAATTACTGTTCCAAGTTTACTTGGGGACAGCGTGGAAAGCACTAGGAATTTATATGTATATGTGTTTGCATACAGAGAGATGGAGCACTACTCAAAAATAGGGTTGGCAGCAAGAATGTTAGGAACAAGGACACCTGTTAAAGCTGAGTTATGCAATTCGCTTTTCCAGCCCATTCGGATTGCTTGTTAACACCAGCTGTACAACATTGCCACACCAGGCCAGCAGAGCAGTGAAGCGCTCCATACGTTTTCCATGGGAAGATGCTGTAGGAGTTACCAATGGACATGTCATCACGGTTAAACTTCTCAGCGAGCAATTTGTATTTGCAAAACTGGACTGTACTTCAATGTTGAAGCATAGCCTTAGCCATAACATCCAATGCCACGTCCTTCTTGGCTGGTCAGAAGTGACATCATGAGCTCTGAGGTTATACTCTGAACAGCAGCAGAGCTCTCTGCCTCCCAGGTTGGTTTTACTGGTGATCCCCAAATTCAGTGGTGATTGCATCCTAGGCATGAGGCTTAAGGAAATGAAGTTCATTCCTCTTGATTAAAAGCAAGCGTGTGGGTGCCTGTTTTCCTCACCCAGTCTGTTCTCACATCACCTCCCCTCAGAAAAGCTTCATTTAAAATCTGCCAGGGTGACAGTCTGCAAATCCATGCTGTACGAGCTGGTCCCCACGCTCCACACACATTGCTGGGGCCCGGCTGCCTCTGCAGTGTGTCTGCGAGGAGATGACGTGATGTCTCAGAGCATATGTGGCAATTTGCACTCATGTAGCAAAAAAAGATACAGAGAATGGAGGAGGAGGAAAGGAGTGGGAAACTGCCTTTTTCTTCTGCACATTCGCTGCAGGTAGAGACACATCCCTGCAGCCAAGAACAGGGTGTGTCTGAATGCCAGAGCAGGATGTGATAAGCACAGAGCAGCAGCCCACGGCTGCTGTTTTACCTTTGACATGTCAGGAATACCAATTATTTGGTGTGAACCCCCAACATCACGAAGCAACACCCAACACCAGAAGCCCTGCTTTGAGCAGGGGGGACCTCCTGCGGTCCCATCTGACCGCAAGTATTTCCCAACTCTGAGGATGCATTTTTCTGTGTAAAAGACTCGAGTTTGATTCATGACTGGGGTCTGGAAAGCAAACAAGCCAGGGTGCACAGGGGCTTTTCAGTGTGAGCTCCCCTATTCCAACACGCCTAGGAATCCCGCACGAGAACCTAGCAGGCAGCATGGCTTGGACCGGCACCGAGGCCCCCGACCGACTCGTGCAGGTGGCAAGCAGATGTAGCCATCAGATGGTAGCAATAAGGCAGACAGAACCATTAGTCTTAAACACATTCCCTTTCGCAGACGTTGGCCTGTATTTTTGGAAGCAGCCAAACACAACTCAGTGCTTCGATACCAGGGGAGAGCTGCTACAGACCAGCCGGCACCAGGAGCCCTCTGCCACACCAGGATCGCTCCTGCCCGGTGGTGTCGCGCTCCCCACTGACTCGTGGGAGGATTAGGCTCGTCTGGTGCCTGTGGCTTCGCTTCCTCACCTGGCTGACCCTGCATGGCCACGGCATGAGGAGGGATCAAGGTGATTCTTACCCTTCGTTGCTCACATCCACCACGTGCCCATGCAAAGCAAATAATTGAAGGCAGAAAACCTTGGTCCCTGACATTATGCAAACCACATTTTAATATCCCAAGTTTCCCAGGGTCAAGGTGTGAGGACCCACATAACTGCCACACACACACAAACTGCTTTGCTGTAGGAAGTGGGAAGCAGAGCAACACAAACAGAAGGAAACCCATTTTTTTACCTATCTTGCCTATTCTTTGACAAAAGGTTTCACAGTGATGTGCACCATGGTTTGGGTACTTCAAAACTAAGAAAACAACCAGAAAAGTCTGTAGCTATTTTCTAGTTCTGAATATGTCCTTAAGCTGAAAGTATTGTAGGAGGCCAGAGGATGGAAGCGTCTCCTGAGAAGCATTAATCTTGCCCGGTGTGAACAAGCCAAGGTGCTGGTGCTGCAGAGCCGAATGCAGCCCAAAGCCTTCGCGCCGTCTGTGGAAGGGGCGGCCAGGCCAGGAACCTCATAATCCGCATGAAAACCACACCGCACCTTCCCTTGGCTACGGCCGGCAGTGTTAGCTGCCCCATATTGCTATCAAAGCACTATGCTTAGCATTTAAATAAAGAGACGAGTTAACTGGGCCTTGAATCACACCGCGGTCGAGTCCTTCCACATACATCAGTGCCTTTAGGACTCCAGATCCAGGTTCATCTATTTTTCTCTTTCATTTTCCATTTTCCTCTTGCTTTTACTTTCCCTCCTGACTTGAACAGCCGTTTCCTGAGCACTAAGAGATTTCCATTGGTCTGCCTGGTTTCCACCCCCCATCACTTTTCTAATCATCACTGCAGTCCCCTGTGCTATAAATGGCAATAGAGAGTCTCTCCTGGCTTTCACTAGACTGAGCCGGCAGCCAAGGAATGGAGCAATCAGTAGTGCGAAGTATAAAGGTTAGAGGGATCTGGAGCCAAAATGCTGGAGCAGACAATGGAGCAGGGGCTGAAATCAGTGCCCTCAGCGAGCGACCCAGCAGAATTGCAAAAGAGCACCCCGGGGGCCGTGGGGCTGGCGGTGGGGCCAGACGGCTCGCACCCGCCAGCTGGCACAGGGGCATTGGCAGCCAGAGCAACCCCTCATCCCATGCCCTCTGCTGAGACTGCAGAACTGACTCCAAATTTGTACCTATTTGGCACAAAAACATGAGCAAGATGTGTAACAAAAAAAAGTCAGAAGAGTCAATAAATAAAATGTGCTTACTTTTATGGGATAGGAATAGGAAAGAGTTTAGAGGATTCATTTTTGTTTAAATTATGAGATGCTCAACACATGAGGATTTCACCTTTTGCAAAAATAGGAGCTGGAGTATTCATAACTTGTAGTGGCCACAACAGCTACAGAACAGAAGTGAGGGTCTCTGATTGAGTAAAGGAAAGGGTCACATATGGGTAGGCACTAAGTACACAAAGACCCTATTCCCAAAGCTAGAAGCGGTGAACCCAAATTAACATCCCAGTTTAATTGTTCCAAATTCCTTTTCACCCTGGTACTTACTGTCCATAATATACTTACTCAACTGGCAAACTATAAGGAATATAAAACCTGAATGTTTTAGGGACTTGAAGACCAGAAGAGGCTGCTGCCATCTTGCTGCTCTGCTCTCCACAGTACAGCCACGGGACCTCACTCTCTAATCCTACACCAAAGGGATATTTCTGCTGGAGGTACATCATAGCCAGAGGGACGTACAGTTTCCACTTCAGAGATTACAAACGGTGCAGATGATCACAAATGAAGGCCCTTCTGAGTGATTTCTCAAGGTTAGACATCGGGAATACCGAGCCTGCTCTACCTGGGACAAGACCACCAGCTTAATCAAGGTTTTGCAGACACTCGCTTCCCATAGTATAAGCCTCCTTCTCGAGCAAAAGTCACTGTCAAAAGTCAGTGTTAAGTGTAGATTTCAGAGGTATATATATACACACAATTTTGCTCAAGTATAAACAGAAACTGGGAGGAAAAAATAAATTAAGTCAGACCAGAAATAATTTGTTGCTTTTGTCCCCGCCCTTGAGAAGCAGCGGGGGGGTTGCCGTGCTTTGCCGAGGGGGAGAGGAACCAGCCCTGCTCCCTGGGAGCAGCAAAACAGCTCCAAGAAGCGAGTGGGAGCCTGAGCGGAGGAAATGCCTGGCTGCAGCTCCCAGCCCCGACAAAGGCCAGATGCTGCACCAGCACAGGAGCCAGGGGACGCGGTGCTCAGGCCCTTCGGCCAGGGAGCTGCCCCAGCTCTGCACCAAGCAGCAGCTCCCCGGCCGCCGTGAGCACACAGGAGGGAAGTCTCCAGTCAGCGAGACCACCACCAGTTCTGCAACACATCTGCTTACTGCCACACATTGGCCTTCAAATTTATGGGGAATTAAAACCAGAAGAAAGCTGACTGACTCAAACTAGATTTCACCATAGAAAGCACTGCCTCGTGGAGGTCTGCCATTTCCTTTCCTCTTGAGCATCTCTTCCAAGCACACCCCTTAAGTCCTTTCTTGCCTGCCCTGCATTGAACCCGCTCCCTTCTGAGCTCCCCCTACTGCAGCTGCATTTCCAGACTGTCACAGAAAGGCTTTAGGAAGTGTTCACGTCATGGACATCACCCCTGGCAGAGCACAGAGCTGAAAATGCTACAGAATTATCCATAAACTCTGACTTTGATTTTGATAGCAGCTTTGGAGCCTGGGAATCTGCGGCTGCAGCTGGCTGCAATGTTATCCACTGAGCACGACTTGCTACCCCCGCACAACCAACTTAATTGGAAACAGTTGCTCAGAATGTTCCCATTTGACAATTGAAATACAAGTTTAGTTTATAGCTAAAGAGTCTGGGGATCGGAAGGCTTGGGACTTTTTGGATGCAAAAAGCTTCCATTTTGGCCCCTTCACAGCCCTTTCTCATGAGCCGCACTCACGTTCGGCTCCTCTGCTCTCACATGGGTGCAGAGGAGGACCCCGGGGCTGGAGGGGACACAGCAGACTATGCAGTGACCCGATGTGATTGGGATGCAAATAAATACCTGAAATAGGTTAAATACATCGTTGTAAAAGGCAGGAAGGATGAGTAAAGGCACCAGCATCCCCATGCGGGGTTCAGGAGCGCAGAGGAAGGAGGAGCACCTACCTCTCCGTGGGGCGTGCAGTATGTCTCAGGCTTGGTGAGGCCACAGGTGGAGGAGGCTCGCAGGTGCTGGACTCGTCCCACCAGGAGGTCCCCCCCGGGGGGATAGCAGGCGCCGCGGGAGCAGGCTTGCTGCGCGCCCAGCAGCCGCGGGAAGACTGGAACGGCAGGAGAGGACTTGGGGTTGTGGAAGGTTGGCACACGGTCATCAGCCAGCAAGTCTGCCACTTCCCACAACAGATCGACTACCAGGTCATGCCTGGGACAAAGCTACAAATGCACATGCCAGAAAGGACCAGGGTATTTTGCCCCAAAGCACCTTTGTTTTTAATAGTACAAAGCACCTAAAATACCTTTTCTTAGCTATTCCTTCTGAAACTCTTCTTCGACATGGCATGTATCCAAAATCCCCAATGTCTAGGTTTCAGGGATGTTCAGTTCCCATTGTACCGAACAGCCGCGTGTGGCTTCCCTCATTTACCTACAGGCCCCTGTAGCAGGTTGCTCAGGACAAAGAGCATCCTTTTGCCACAAGACCAGCACTATTACTGAACTCCAATCTCCCAGTTGCTGCCACAATGCTGCTACTAATACAACGCTTAGACTAGCAGCATTTATTAGCCTCATAGCCTTCCTATCATTCTCTTCTCATCAATAAACTTAATTTTCCAATTCCCTTTGCAAGAAGTTTAGCTGCACATAAACCTTGCTTAAATCATGGCACACATGGAGGTTCTAGGCATTATAACTCACTGCATTACTCATTTATAACCCCATTTAAGAGAAAAAGCTCATTTCTAATTAGGCAGCAAACATTCAGTCAACCTTCTCTTATATTTTTCTAGAAACACTGCATGGTGAGCCTTACCCAGGAGTACAAATAATGCCCATGGCCAAAGCTGGCAGCGAGACTCCATACCGCCAAGGACGAGGACACACCTAAGGAGGAATTTGCAGCATAAGCAAAAAGGAGCAGAAAATGCCACCTTAAGGCTCTGTCTAGGTCCTTCACGTTCCTTATTTATCTACAGCGAGGTAATTTTAACTGGTCCACAACAGAGCAGCATGGGTGAAAATCAGGAATAACAAAGAGGAAAATCAGCCCCTCGGACTGTACATTAAAACAAGTGAGGACAAAGAATCCCAGCTTTTCATCGAACTCGCGAAGCATACCCAGCATTCTCCCAAGCTGCGTAAAAGAAAGGCCTCTCCCCCAGACGCTATCTTTGGATCTTTATGTTATTGCTGAGGTGAACCACAGAGGCAAGCACGGCCCCTTGCCCCCGGCAGAGCTCTGATTTCTGCCTGCCCGGCTCCCGGGGACCTCGAGAAGCTGCAGCCCTGACACAGCCAGCGCGGCAGGCAGGGAGCAGCGCCGATGCCACCGGGGACGATGTCCCGAGGAGCCTGGGCAGCCGCCCTGCCACGCGCCCCATGCTTTCTGTCCTCCAGCCCCACCCTTGCCACACGCTTCCAGACTTGACTCCAGATCAAAGCTTGCCAGCGCGCCCGACAGCCCGGAGCCTTGGTCTCGTAGAAATGCTGCAGACAAGCGTGTGCCGCAGGGTTTCTGTGGGGAGCCCTGCGGGATGGCGCGTGGGAGGCAGCTGCCAGCACGCTCCTGCACCGAGAAGCTTCCCCTGTCATTTTCCCTGCATGACCAGGAGCCCCATTCCCAGTCCCTGTGGTGTCCGCAGTCCCCACAGAGTCCCCGTGTACCTGGCTGGTGGCAAGGGCTCTCCCTGGAGTTACCGGTGGCTGATCCGCAGTCACAGCAGCCTCTGAGCGCTGCCTCCGTCCTCTTTTGGCTTTTAACAGATGGCTGCCTCACCTGGGAGAGAGGTGCCTGTGGGTGTAGTAACGATAAAGGCGTGATTCAGGCATCCGCAGGCATTCCCACCCAGTTCCCGGGAAGCTCAGGACAGCTCCCAGACAGGGCGCACAGCCGCAGACAGCAGTCACTGCGGATGCGGATGACGGCAGCGTGAACAAGCGGCTCTGCAGGTAGCCGGCAGTGAGCGCCTTGGGGCACGTCCCTGTAGCCACAGGGCATGTCTGAAGTGTGCCTGGGGCTCGGGTGGGTGCTGCCAAGCCATCACCCGGGCTGCTTTAAACCTGACCACTCCAGTGCCAGGGCTGCACAACTCAGTAGGGCGAGACGCCCGCCCTCTCGGGCAGGTTTTGTGGTTTTGTGTACTGTGCTCAGCCCCGCAACGACAAGGCAGCACCGCTATCAGCACCCGAACCTGTAATTCAAAGCCCGATTAGGGACGTCCGTGTGAGTTACAATTGCTCTGTGCATTCACATATCAGGCTTCAGCCTGCAGACGACCTTGAGCACAGAGGCAGGGCTGTACGGGCAGACTCAACCACACAGCCCCTCTCCCATCTCCAGTAGCAGAGTTCCTCAAGGCACAAAATAAATCTCAAGCTCAATTTACTTTATCTACAAAGTGCAATACTGTAAACTAACCAGCTGTGAAAAAAGTCAAAGGAGAGTCAAATTTTCTAAGAAACATAATTCTCATTTGGTTACCTACAAAAGTGCCAAGATTTTCAAAGGGACTCTGTATTTGTCACACCAAGATAGCTTTAATATCACCTTGGAAGTCTGTGGAAAAGCCAGACCCATAGCTTCATGCCCAGCTGATGAGAGCAGCCCTTCTCGCTGGCTTCAGACCTCTCTTGCACTTGACACCTCAGTGGTCACTGCTGCTTTACATCAGTATTAATGGAAACGATCTCAGAAGTTTAGGTTTTTACTGTACCAGCAACATGTGTGTGAGGTAGCACTACAGGTCTTTTCTTCT
>VXAL01004407.1:684454-717152 GCA_013399475.1 Chauna torquata
CGCAGCCCGGAGGGTGGGCTGTGCCGCCGCGGCGGCTCCTCCAGCTGGCCGGACATCGGTTGCGTTCTCCTGGAGCGAGCCTCTAGCAAAAATCAAAAATCTTCACTTCCACATCCCCGGGGGTGGCCGCGGGGAGCGGGGACTGGGGGGAGCGCTCTGACCACTACCGGAGAAGGCGGCTGTGTTTAACTAACATACCTCTCCCTCGCTGTTCTCTTGTAGAACTGACATCTTCCAAACCTGTGGCAAAAGAAATGGAAACCATGCATGAGCTGATCCCCTTTGCCAAAGAAATACTCAGCCAGAAGCCCAACAGGAAAATGGTCAAGCTGTACATGCTGGGCAGTGTGCTGGCGTTCTTTGGTGTGGTCATTGGTCTGGTGGAGGCAGTGTGCAGTCCTTTCACCTCTGAAGGGAGGCTAGAGGAGGAGGAGGAGAAGAAACCTGCCCCGACGCAAGAGCAAACACTTCCTCAGAAACAGGATTTGATCCTGGAAAAGAGCAAGAAACCGGTGGCGATGCAGAGGGGCCTGGTGACCAGGCAGCACGCCTCCTAAGAGCCCCGCAGCCGGGGGTGTCTGCTGATCAACCAAGCACAAGAGACTCTGCTGTCCTGTTGTACCTGGTGGTGGTTCCAGCAAGAAGAGCGAAGGTTTGGCTGAACGAGGAGACCGCAAGCAAGTGCAAGACTTGAAAGAAACGAGTGGTTATATTTGCTGCTGTGCAGCAGTAGGAAAAAATACCTTTTGTTGGTATAAAAATGTGCAAGATGCACAGCATGGTTTCTTATTTTTATTACAGATGCATTTTACAAAATCAATAAATATTTTATATGGTACTAATGCTCTCTAGCTGCATTTATTTCAAATTCTTATGGGTTTGCAAACAGGTTTCACTTGCAACTCTGCAGAAGCCTCTGGCCCCTCGGTGAACTGCTCTGGGCAGTGACTGGACCCGCTCGATAAATCCCCCTCCCTTGGTGCAGCCGCTCTGGGGCAGGAGGGATTGGAGTTTCCCAACTCCAGCAGCTGCTCTCTTCCAAAAATGGGTCAGCTGGGGTGGGGAGGAGGTGGCCTTGTGTGACAGACACATTCCCGAAGTTGGAGGTGGGGGTTGCACCTTCCTGGGGTTACCTGGGTTTGATGGCACAGATTTGTGTGCCTGCCATGCCCGTGTGTACACAGAGCTGCTTAAAAAGCTGTCTGTCCCCCAGCAATCCTCTAATAGGCTATGGAGGCTGCACAGCTAAAACAAGTGCTCTACTTTTACTGGGATCCTTCACAAGCCTGCCACTGACACCTGATCGTGGAAAATAATGTTAGCTTCCACCATGGCATGAGTGTCACAGCTGGAAGAGCTGCAGCACGGGCAGACACACTGGTACGGTCAGCCCGGAGCAGGTGGAAACAGGGATCTGAGCTTCAGGGCTGCGCCTAGTGCTGTGCCAGGATCATTAGAGGACTTCCATCTATTTACAATCTTTCCTGGGCTTAGTTCTGAGCACAACAGATTCTTGTTATGTCACATAAGTGAAAATCTCCAGACAGGCACAGCTGAAAGATCCTGATCATGCTACAAAATAGAGGGAGAAGAAATCGTCCCTGGCAGTCAGGACTGGGGGAGAAAATCCCTCTTTATCTGCTTGCTGGCAAAGGCAGGGCCAGTGGGGCAGGGATAGGGGCACACTGCATACCTTGCCCAGAAGCTGGGAGACATACCTGCCAGTATAGAGCTAAAAGCAAAACACTTGCTAGAAAGAGCAGGAGGTTAGAGAAAATGAAGAAGCACTGCCTGACACCAGTACCAAATACATAGCTCCTCCTAGAGCTGCACGTTAGGCTCAGAATCCAAAAATCTAAGAACGTAGCTGAAGTTCACCCTTACATTTTCAAAATACTTAACTGCGTAAACCATTTTGTTGATGATTATTTCTGTCAAAAAAAAAAAAAAAAAAAGCACTTTGCAGAGGAGGAATCCCACCAAGTTCACACAAAAACTCTTTTCAGGCTTCAAACCAAGTGCAAATAACCTTTTCCTTACGGGGAAAAAAGAGCAGAGTAATTAAAAATGGCATTTGAGAATTATTTGATTTAGACTTTAACCAAGCACTTTGGTCTCTGGCAAGGTTGAACGATCCAACACCTCATTGACACCGATGGAAATTTCAAGGCAAACACGAACAGAGAACTGAGGCCTGAAGGCGGCCGCAGGCTGAGCGTGGCTGAGTCCCTGCGGCACGCTGCGTGACAAACCAGGGACCTAAATGCCCAAGGCTGTGTCAGGCACAAAAATGCTACCCGGTCTGACTTCTCACACACTTCTGTAATTCAGAAACATCTTTGCTGTGGCAAGTAGAGCTAATAAAATAGATTAGACTGAGATGAGAATCATGCCTTTGTCCCAGGCAGCTGCAAGCTCTGTCAACCACGTGCTGGTTCCAAGATCAGCCCTTCCTGACAAGGTGCAGGTCTCTCAACCTGCCCTACAGGAAAGGGAAAATTTAAGAAGTGGGGTCACAAGGGCCCAGCTTGTGAGGCCAGTGGCAACGAGGATGCTCAGGGTGAGCCCACCCGGGTACCCCGGCGTGTTGTCACGCTGCGTACAAGGCCCGCTCCGTCACGCCAGCATCCTGCTGCCCTCACCTCCTCTCTACCGTTATCCAGTCATGGGGTTTATGAGCTTAAAGCAAAGAGGTTTGTGGAACAATCAAAATAGCTCCTCCTAAGACAGCTAACGGGATTAGACAGCTAAACTGCTGCACCGTGCCGGCGGTTCCGGAGCCAACTCGGTAAAGCCATGCCTTGCAGAAGGCGATCTCCTGCCTCCTGACGTCCTGCAAGCGCCGAGGCCGCTGCCCTGCACACGGTGCCTGATGGGTCAGTGTGAGGGGTCAAGCCTGTGCGGTACCGCTTCCACAACAGCTCGCTGTGGTTTCCGGACAGGACTGCCTCTTTGCAGGGCAGCAGATTAGATGCACATCAATGGCTGATTTTACCACAGTGACCATAAAAAGTCCTATTTAAGCCACACAATGACAAATTCAGTGTGCACAGGGGATTAGTAATCCATTTAACATCACTTTAATTATGATGAGTGGCAGGCCAGCCAAATGCAGTAGATTAAAATGCTTCAGCAGACTTCCCAGTCTTTAAACCAGAGCAAACCTCTCCAAACCAGCCTGCTTCCCAGCCCCATCTCCTGAGACCCTTGCCCCTGCACCTCAATGCTGAAAACAGACAAACGGCACAAAACCCTCCGCGATAACACCTGCCACAACCACATGCGATCGGCAGAATGCATCCACACGCCCCGGCAGAGGAGCACTGCAGAGTTGCTCCAAAAGCGCAGCTGTGAATTGCAGAGGGAAATTGTAATGGTAAGCACTGGGATAAGCCAGGGAGCAACCAGGTGGGATACGTAGGCTGTACAGTCAGTGCTAGCGAGGACTTCTGAGGTGAGCTACAGCGTAGAAATGTGGAGCATATACGACTGAGTTAAATCAGAGTACTGAGGGATAAGCTCTTGAGGAGAGCCACACATTGCCCAAGGTGTGCAGCACATTGCTGAAGCCACCTGAGGTTGATTTCTATTTTTCTGCTTCTTTTAAGACTTGTCTGAATGCAGTTTACTCCAACCTGCAGATCTAAATCTTTCCTAGTGCATTAAATCCTCAGGAAAATTGCAGCTGGCATGAGATCTGATGCATATTTGTCTCTACCCTCCTTGCAGCACCTCTTCAGAGATCTGATTTCAGCTTGGAGCTGTTGCCCGGGCCTTCATAACATGGAGCTGAGCACCAAAAATGCAGCAGCCCTCCTGCCCAAGCCAATTGCTTCAAGGACACGAGCTGAATGCCTTCGGAGAGTCCTTGCTTGCTATTCATAGGCTGGACGCTGGATGTTTCAAAAGCTGCCAGGCTAAATTTAGGGGCCCAGATAATCATATCAGCCTCTCCCACCCAACACCAAGGGCATTGGGAACACAGAGAGTGGCCAAGACCCAAGGCAGCCACCACCACAGTACCAGCAATAAAGTATCAAGGCAGCAATTCCTGGTTCAATCACAAAGGAAAAAATAAATGTAGCGCTTGGAAATGGCTTAAACATCACAGTATTTTCCATAAACTGGTAGTGAGTGCAAACACATTATCAGACCCAACTCTGTCCTACAACCACCGCAAGTCTCCCTTGGGAGCGGTGCCGCTGCAGCAGCGATGGCAGCTGCAGGACAGGGGCACTGCCCGCACCCTCCACGAGGCTGCCTGCAGCCGTGCCAAAACGCACACCAGCCTGCCGCCGCTCAACAGCCTCGCATCGCCACGCACACAAGCCCAACGAGAACGTGACTGAGGGCGGCCCTTTGTAATGGTGACACCGCTATTGTAAAGAGAGGAAGTAGACCTGTGCTCATGGTAAATAGTACTGGGAGAGGTGGGTATGAGAAATAATGTTTTAATGTCTACATGATAAAGGAAAGCAAGGGGAAAAGAGGAGGAAAATCTTCTGCATTTAACAAAGATTTGATAATGGGTTAAAAACAGCCAAATATCAGTCAAAAGAAAAAAAAAAAGTGGTATTTCAATTTCTGCCGAGTGTTTTTGAGTCCCTGAGCTGCATGCACGAGCTTGCCTAGCCCCCAGCCCTGCCCCTGGAACGTGCTCCTTCCCCTCTGCGCCTCACTGCAGTGCACAGCAGGGACTCTCCAGCAGCTGCCCTTTGCTGCTCCGCCAGTTTTTGTCAGAACAAGCTTCTTTGTGCCTTCATTTCCCCCAAGTGAGCTCCAGGTGGCAGTAAATGAAGAACCTCCCTGTACAGAGCAGCCAGCATAACACTGAGCATCACACTGTGGAAAACACGTCTTCAAACAGACGAGCAACGCAGAAGCGACATGCGGCAGGGGAGGTCGTCCAGGATAATTCAGATGAAGCTGTTTCAGAAGCAATAGGCTGCTTCCCCTTCCACCAGTGCTCCATCTCACCAGGCGTGCTGCCGGGCTCTGCCTGTAAAGCTGGGAAGGTTTGGCAGCAGCGGGGCCAGGACCAGCCTCGTGGGCTGAGTTTAGTGGCTCAGATCAGAAAATACTTCCCTGCAGTTGCCTTCCTGCCCTCCTCTCCCCTTCTTCACTCCCTGCCCTCAAGACGAGGTTAAAAACAAGTTCTTAAGTTGCATAAAGCACAACAAACCCAGAAAAAGCCTCAAGTGGGAGTGAGGAGCAGCAGTGCCTGGCTAGGTGACAGGGAATGGGAAGGAAATCCACGTGGGCAGCGGCAGAAGCATGGCCACGGCTGGGGGCTCCGCTGCCACCACAGCCCCCCAGTCCTCCTGGGCCACACCAGCATCCGCACACTCACCCCGACACCCGTGCACAGCACATGAAGGCTGGCAGTTGCTGCCTTACTGCGACATCCTAATCCTAGTAACAAAAAACAGCTTCCCAAAAGAGCATCTCCCCCTGCCCGCAATGCGGACAGATCTCTCAGCTGAGCTAGGGCTAAGGGGTTCGTTGTTTTCAAGCTAAGGAATGAGATGGTTGCCCCATGATCAGGACCTGAGTTCAGAGCAAAGGGACTTGGGAAAAGGCAGAGTTACCTCTGGTGCTGTTATTTGACCAGATAAACGCTGCCTAGCAGAGGGTAAGAACAGACCGAAGTAGAAAGGCATAAAAAAGCCTATGAAGCAGGATCAATATCTGCCCCACTGCCCTACTAAGTGTGGTATTAAATTAAACCATCTTTAATTTAAAGCTGTAATAGACGTAGATATTCATTTATCATTCTTTCTGGCTATCTTTTCTGGTATCTTTCTGGCTTCTTATGGTGGGGGGGTCTGTGATGGACAGCCACGGCCCACATCCTGCCCGCGTGGATCAGACCGCGCTGCAGCTCCCGCACTGCAGAGGAGGCTCTGGCCCTGGCTAGCGCAGCTTGCCCGAGCCAGGCAGGTTCGGGAGCAAACGAGGCTGCCCTGGAGCACCCCAGTCCCCCACCACCACAGCAGATACCAGTTCTCTGTGAGGCAGATCCCAGCGCCAGACCAACGCTAGAGCATGATTTACTCCTATTACGCTAGATCGATGACATCAAATTTGCTGCTGCCCAGGCACAGCAAGATAGCGGGCGTTACGTGTTTTTCTCCTCAGACTACGTCCACTTAAAAGGAAGAACAAAGCTCCTGCAACACTCCAAGCAGGAAGCACAGGAGCAAGGATCCTTATTTCTCTGCAGAAAACCCAAAATTCAGCGTTTCATTGCAAACTTCCCTGTGCCCGAATAGCCCCTTGAAGCTGGGGGATGCACCCTTGGCGGGGGGGGCATCAGCTCAGCCCTCCCAGCCCCTGCTCACACGAGCAGGGAGAGGTGAAAAAATAAACCTGTCTCAGCAAAGCTTTTTGAGCTGTTGGGGTACGTGCTGCGGGGGCCCAGCAGCAGGCAGCCACCTCGGGGCACGGAGCAGGGATGCCCTGGGCAGGGGGCCCCGGTTGCTGCCCCCGCACCTGCCCAGCCGCGGTCGGAGCCGCACTGCAGCCGCACGCACCCACACCCGGCACCAGCAGGAATAAACGAGGAGCTTCAGCCACCTGCGCTGGGCTGCCTCTGATGTTCTCCAAGTGAAACTTGATGCTGTTCGGCAAAGACACACCTCTTCCAGGGTGTTGTGCAAAACTCCGCATTTTAACGTAGGGACAGGAAATATGAAAAGAGCCAGGCAGGGCTCGGAGCAGCACCGCCAGTTAGGCCGAGGCTCCCCAGCTCCAGTGGAGAGCAAATCGAAGGTTTTGCTTTGCTTACCAACCCCACTGTGATTTTCCAGTGCTTTGGAAGTTGCAATTCCTTCACAACAGGTTTTGAAGGATTGGCATTGCTGCTTCCTTTGGGAGCAGCTCTGCAGAGGGTTTTTTTCCTCCTTTCTGTTTCATGCTCACTTTCCTGGGATGGGTCGGTTGCAAAAGATTCTCATTCCCTTTTTGGGACTGGTTTTGGCCTTCTGTTTTTATTCTGCGAGGGAGAATTTCAAGCCGGGTAAGTATTGAAAGTGAATCTGTCCTTAAGTAAAATATTAAAAGCCACATCTGAGTGTTTTGCACAAAAAACGTACAGAGCTTAGACCAAGCCGGGTCCAAGCCTTTGTGGCAGGGCTGATAACGGAGCATTGTTTTAGCAGAGATTTGAACTCGAATCGAGCAAGCAACATGCAGAAATAGTTACCGAGGGAGCAGGTGAGGCACGGGCTTCTAGAGAAGGCTTTGAACACTTCGCGTACAACTGTGTAACAAGTTTATAAACATGTTTTTCGAATGTTGGATTTTAAGTTTTGAAGCATGCACTTACTGTGTGGTTTTTATTGCAAAATAGCTGTGGTGTTTATAAGTTGTGTCCTCATTTGCGAAAAAGTTGTTGAAAGAGCCAAGAACTGTCCCCATGCTGCTGTGGTCAGTTCAAGCTGCAGCTGTTCCTTGGTGCAGCTTTTCCAGGAGAGGGAGGAGATGTCTGCACGAGGCTCCGCGCTTGCGGACAGGCTTGCTCAGCTTGCAATTAACTGCTGCTTGAGGGCATTAGGGGATTTTATTTTCTTTTTAAATAGGGTTTGGATAAAGTAACCCCCTGTGCCTTGGTCCCCAGAGATGCTGAAAGGGAAGCGCGTGGTTGTCACTGGAGCAAGCACTGGAATAGGGGAGCAGATGGCGTATCACCTGGCGCGGATGGGAGCCCACATCTTGGTCACGGCACGGACGGAGGCCAAGCTACAGAAAGTAAATGGCAAGCTGAGCACTCACACATGCACGTTCATGGCAGTGCACACACAAACACAGGAAAGCCAATCTCACATCACAGGTATATGCATAAGTATATGTGCACATAACTGCCCTGGCACAAATACCAGATGTGCAGAGTTCTGTTCACGGGCATGCAAACTTACGCTCACAAGGCTCCTGCACACACAGAAATCGCTCTCCTGCAGGCACGCACTCTGCACAGCACATACTGCAATATTTGAACTTGCTCGGTTGTGTACACATCTCCCCATATGCACAGGCTCCATCAGCACACACACCCTCATTCCACTGCAGTGATATATCAGCTCCTGCTCACCCTAGGCACATGCAATTCCAGCGCAGACCGCACCAACAAAGAGCCAGACCGCCTTGGGTCGCGCGTTCACCAAAGGAATAATTTCTCAGGCTCCCTTTGAAGCTGAAGAGGCTCCAAACACTCCCAGAAACCCCGTGCTGCAGTTTTGGGGCAGGGGCACGTTGCGGGGAGCACAGGCACCCCCCTCGCGGCAGCACCCGGCCCCCGGCGCGGGCGGTTTCTGACGTGCCGTGTTGCCGTCGCAGGTGGTGGAGCGGTGCCGGGAGCTGGGGGCCGGCTCGGCGCGGCTGGTGAGCGGCAGCATGGAGGACATGGCCTTTGCCAAGCGGGTGGTGGAGGCGGCAGAGGCCGAACTGGGTACGTCCGCAGCCTGCTCCCCGCCAGCCAGCGGCGGGTTAGAGACACTGCAGCTCTCCAGCACGCTGCTTTGTGCTGCGTGCCCACCGAGATAAAGCAGGAGAAATGGGGATGGGGAGAGGTCTTCCCTAATTCTGCCCCTTGCAGCCCAGCGCTGCTCCTCCACCCAGCCTGCACTGCTCCAGCGCAGGCTGAACTGCGCTCTCAATTTCATCCCCGTGCCCTCGTAACATCCTGTCCCAGTATCACAATCCTGGATTTCATCACTGCCAGCTACTACGGGCTAAAAACCATCCATCAGGCCCGCAGCTATTCTGCCTTGCTATTCCGGTCATGGGTCATCGCTGCGGAAATGCAACGTTTCAGCTCAGTGCGGAGCACTCCCTCTCCCACCAAGGGCCCACAGACAACTTGAGAGCAATCCCCCTTCTGCCATCCTATTTGTGTTTTGAACCAGGAAAAAAAAAGCCACAACAGCTCTCTTGTCTAGGATGAGTTAGATAAGCCCAGCGCATTGTTACTGGCAGCCACCACCCGGACTGCCCCGCCTCCGGAGATGGCAGGCCACAGCTCTGACCCAAAAAACTGACCCCAAAAGACTCTGACCCCAAAATTTTTGACTGCATTGATTCTGCTGCCAGGAAAGGCTCTGTCCTGCCCGCAGCAGCCCTCTCCCACCCGACACTAATGCCTGCTCCTCTGCTTTCAGGGGGCCTAGACATGCTGATTCTGAATCACATCGGCAAGTCATACTTCAGTTACTTCAATGGGGACATCGGGCACATCCAGAAGCTCCTGGACATTAACTTCCTCAGCTACGTGGCCATGACAGTCTCTGCCCTGCCCATGCTGAAGCAGAGTGGAGGCAGCATCGTAGTGGTCTCATCCATGGCAGGTGAGTGGGAGAGGTAGGGGATGTGGGACTTGGTCAAAAGACACCATGGGTTGGTTCCTAAGTAGGAAGCACACAGAGACACCAGGCATCTCAAAGGGGCCATAAGTGCTCAACATACTCAAAGCAACCAAAAACAACAGGTCTTTTTCACATTTTCTCAGTGGAATTTGTTCTCTGATGCAATCCAATTGCCCCAGCTTGCTTTCTGACCACACCCTGGTGCTGGGCTCATCAGCACAGCAGAGTTTGTATAGCTTCAATTTTATTAACAAGAGTGGAAATGCAGTCATTTCTTGCTGCGTTGGTCCTCTGACTGATCAGCTTGATTTGGTAGGTCAAGCTCCTGCAAATATTTGTACAGTCAGTTATTGACTGACTCTGTTCACAAAAACATGACTCTGTTCTAATAAATTTCTGTTAAGTCAGGAGACAAAATTAATAACAGCTGTCCCCAGTCACAGCTTCTGATGTCTTCTGGTGATCAGCGTAGCTCGGTATCCAGAGACAAGAGATTAAACTTTGCTCGGGGTATGAGCAATAGGCAATAGCTGTGAAGCCCTCAGAGGGGAGAGGCAGAGCAGAGACATGAGATGCTGTTGGACTTAAGACATAAAAAGAGCTGGACACTGACAGGAAAGCTTTGTAGTCCTGCTGTTCAGGTGCCAGGATGATGTTTCTCTAACAGTAAAATCCCTTTGGGTAAAATACTTTATCTGATGGAGAGCAAAACAGAGGCTTATGTGGTACAGCTTTCCCTGCTTTAATGGAACTTCACTCTGTGTCCAGGTAAAGTTGGGTTTCCCTTTACGGTCCCCTACTCTGCAACTAAGTTTGCCCTGGATGGATTTTTCAGCTCCCTGAGGCAGGAATTCAGCATCCAGAGCGTAAACGTTTCCATCACGCTCTGCATCCTCAGCTTCATTGATACTGGTAAGAGCCGCACTGTTTGGCCTGGCTGACCAGGAACCGAGCATCGCATTTTCAGCTTCTTACCCTCCCCTCCAAGCCTCTCCACCACCGACTCTCCCCTGCACTCCGGTGCTGCTTTTCCTCCAGCCCTACCGTAGCACGAGTGCATGCAAAATAACCTCCGGTCTCCGCGGGCTGCTACCTCTCTTCTACCAAAAAAACAGTCTCAAAACTAATTTCTTTCCCCATACTATGTAAAATCAGCCACTGCATACAGGCTGGCACAGCCTAAAATTCAGTGAGTTTAAACGGACGTGCCAGCCGCACACCTCCCATTAATCTCATCTACTGATGCAACAACCCGCTACAGCAGTGCAAGCACATGATGAGAACGGCTTGAAAATTTCTGTGTGCGTTGGACAACAGAGAGGAACTTAGTCTCACGGAGTTACCTCTGTTTTCAAGTGCATACTGATGCCCAGTTTTAGTAAATTCTTCACAAGTTCTGCTACCCCCATTCACGTTCACTGAGACAGCCTTCCTCAGCCCCTCGGTTTGCTCATCACAAGGCAAATTCCAGGGAGAGGATGAGCAGAGGGCAGCCCGAACCTGACCGCAGCTCCCCTTGTTCCCCGGCTAGAGAGCGCCATGCGTGCTGCCGCCGACGTGCTCCTGATGTCCCCGGCCCCCAAAGAGGAGTGTGCTCTGGAAATCATCAAGGGGGGGGCTCTGCGCCAGCGGGAGGTGTACTACAAATACGCCTCGACCAAAATCCCTCTCCTGCTGCGGGACTGGGCTGCGGACCTCCTGGACTACCTGGTGAGGAAGCGCTACAGGGTAGAGCGCCTGAAGGCTGCTTGAGCACCTCGCAGAGCCCCGCGCCCTCCCGGGGGCTCTGGCAGCCCACACCTGCTTGTTTGCGCCTTACACGCTCCTCAGGTTAGAGATCTTAGCTCGGCCTTTAAAAGGTTCTTCAGTTATCATTAAGTTAATTGCATCACCCCCAAAGAACCTGGCTGGGACAACCCCACACTGTGGTACAAGATGCGGAAGCGGGGAAGTTCCCGCGGCTGCAGTATCCCATCTGGTTAGACCCATTCCCTTCCCCTAGACTAGGGAAAAGTAGTAAACTAATTATTGAATAAAACTTACTAACCCTACAGTTGTGTTCTGTGATTTTTTTTTATCCCCTTTCTCCATTACTAAATGCTGTTGTAAATAAGCATAATTCCATTGATTTGCCTTTCTCAGGAAAGTTGGATCTTTGCAATCATCCTTTATTGTTTCATTTCAGGAATAACAGTCTCTAGCCTATTTTTCATTTAGCTTAATAATCAAATTAAATGTAAATCTTTCCACCAAGTTTATTCTTTGGGCTATAGTTCCTTACACAAACATTGTAACAGCAAAACGCCTTCCAGACACACAGAGCTGCTGCACTGCCACCCTAAGCCATGAGCTCAGTGCCAGGCACGGTGCTCACTGAATGAGAAACCAAAGCACAAGCCCGCAGCAAGCCTGGCACAGCTTCCCTTACCCTGGCAGCAGTGCCCGAGCTGGTGCTTTCACATCTGACTTGGCTGTGGCTATCTGAGCAACCCCGGTGACATCCTCAACCAAAAACCAGTGCCAGCCCTTCCAACTGTTACCTGTTTCAAGATGAAGAAATAAGAAGCCTCCCTTAGGCCCTTCCCCAGGATCATTTTGCTCCTCGCTTTCTAAAGGAAACTGGGAACTGGTATCTCTTTATCCTGATACCCCCTGCACAAACCAGTGCATGCAGAGCAGGTTTTGCCCTTTAAACTTTCTCTGAGAAAATTGTCTGCAGATCAGTTTGCCATATGCCCAGGCAGATGCTGAGCAGTGTGACACACAACACTTGTGAAAGCTGAAGATCTTTATTATTCACCCGCTTGGCTCTTTTACTGCCTTTCACAATCTGCCTCACTGGATTCCTCAAGACGGAGCGCAATTTTTTAGGTCTGAGAGCCACCACCCAGCAAACTGTCAGCATTACACCAGCGGTGATATTACACGGCATAAACCAGAAGCACTGATAAGGATCTAAAAACACCAGCTTTGCTAGCCGTGTTCTCTCTAGATATTTGTGTGAACCTGCACCACAGTGATCATCACTGATCAATAAATCCTTGTGGCACCCAGTGAGGAAGAGAAGCTTGGACTCAATTTTAGACACAAGGTGGAAGACAGAAAGCTGACTGTCCTGGGAGGTCTGCACTGCGGGGACACGGGTGTCCCAGCCCTGAAGGCAGTCACCGAACAACGCACCCACCGCTGCATCGAGCTAGAAGCTTCTCAGGGCTGTTCCTTCAGCGCCCTCAGAAAGCACTCCTGAAATTCACAGCAGGAGAAGGGTGCAAAAGGACAGCCTAAAGTCCAAAGCAATGCTCTCTATCAGGTTAATATTTGCTAGATTACAGGAAGCACAACAAGAATATCCAATAGGCACCAGCAGACTTGTGCAAGACACGAATCAGTTCAAAGGTGCTGTCGCTCACAGCCCAATTCTCACCCCACCGACACGTCCGCCTGCTCACGCTCAGAGCCGCGCAGTCCGTCCTGCTCCCGCCCGAGCGCTGGCAGAAGGATGGGTCTGCTCCTGAAGGCTGTCATTCCCTTGCTGGGGCTGGGGCTGGCCGTGTATTTTTATTCAGCACCCGAGAATTTTAGCGAAGGTAAGTCATTGAAAAAACATGCTTTTAACACCAGCCGGCGATGCTGCTGCCCAAGTAGCAGCGTGGAGCCAAACAGCCCAGCCTGAGCTGTTCCAAAGTGCAGCTGGAAGAGTCAAAGCGCAGGAGGCGCGGGCTGCAAGGGGAGCGCACGGCTGCTGCGGGCGGTCAGAGCCGCCTGTGCCAGGAGAAGCTCACAGGATGGTGCGTGGGTCCGCCGGGCTCGCCCTCTTTGATCTCAGCATGCGAATTTGTTTAGGAAACATTCAGTTATCCATTTTAAACATTTTATCCTTTTCTTAGTCAACTCTTGCCATTTTCAAAAGCAGCTCCAGACCAGGCTGGACGCAGAGCTCGAGCCTGTTCAAACCGGGCTGAACGGCCAGAGCCCAGGCGGGGTCTGCACCGGCGGCCGCATGCTGCAGCGGCACAGAGAAGCCACGCACAGGGGCTTGGCATGGGCTGTGTGTGGCTCTGAGCTCTGCGTCCTCTCCAGAGATGCTCCAGGGGAAGCGGGTGATCGTGACGGGAGCCAGCAGCGGCATCGGGGAGCAGATGGCCTATCACCTGGCACGCATGGGGGCCCACGTGCTGCTCACGGCGCGGACAGAGGCCAAGCTGCAGAAGGTGAGCAGCAGGCAGCGCGTGGCGGGTGCGCTAAGCACGGTTGCGATCCAGCCTCCGCAGGCAGGAGCGCTCAGATAGCCACCCAGCCCGCACGGGGATGCCAGGTACCCAGCAGATTCCCCGCGGCGTTTTCCCCAGCACCCCCCACACCAGCCCAAACTGCATTTTCAATGCTGACAGCACAGCATTTCTTCCCCCATGGTCTTCAGCTTTGAATGCTGATCACCACTGCGAAGGACAACACCAGCCTGCCCAGTTCCTGGTCTCACCAACCCCTACCCTCTCTCCAAGTCTGAACTGTTTTTGCTTCCCCTATGCCACAGAATCAAAATTCAATAGTCATATTCCCTTTAATAAATACTAAATATTTGGCCCTGAGGTGCCATTGTTTAACTCATTGCAGCAGAAGCCTCCCTCTGAGCAGTGTCTCCCCCACGAAGGCAGGGGGGATTCCAGCGGGACGGGTGGACGTGCTGCCCATCCGCCCCAATTCCCTCGCCAACGCCGCTGTCGCTGCAGGTGGTGGAGCGGTGCCTCGAGCTGGGCGCTGCGTCTGCCCGCTACGTAAGCGGCTCCATGGAGGACACCGCGTTCGCCGAGGAGGTGGTGAAGGAGGCTGAGAGCACCTGGGGTGCGTGGTGGGTGCTGCCCCCCCGTCCCACGCCCTGCACCGCATTTCAGGGCCGTCCCGGCCACCGCAAAGCAGCACTGTTCCGAGATGCTGGTTGCCAATAGCAAACGTGCTCTGCTTCCAGGAGGCCTCGATATGCTCATCCTGAATCACATCGGCCAGAGTTATTTCAGCTACTTCAACGGGGACGTGGGGCACGTACGAAAGCTCCTGGAGACCAACTTCCTCAGCTACGTGGCGATGACCGTGTCTGCCCTGCCCATGCTGAAGGAGAGCGAGGGCAGCATCATCATCGTTTCGTCCGTGGCAGGTGAGCACACAAGGGGCCAGGCTCTCCCTGCCCACGTCCCCTACTCTGCCTGCTGCAGGGACCAGGGCCGTGAGGCAGAGCCAGCCACCAGGAGAGGCAGAGCCAGCCTGCGGTCAGCGCCTGGCTTACATCCTGCATGCACAATACAAGTCCCATGGGGTTTTACAGCCCCTGCCCTTTCCTGCTCATCTGTTTGCACCTACCAATTGTCTTCATGAACTGCATGAATGGTCCGCCGCTGCAGGTTTCCTTGCGTGACCAAGTATTATGCACGCATTTGCTATGCAGGAACACAAGAACAGCGTGGCCCACCACTGAAGGTACCTCATGCCACTGTATGCCGTACGCTACACTTCAAACATTCCTGCATTTGTTTCTTTCTCTCAAACACTCAAGATAGATTACTCAGACATCCCAAATCATAATATTGTAGCTACTTGAAGGGCAAGACGAAGGGAGAGCTGTGCAGCCTTGCGCCTGCCCAGCACACATGAACGCTGACCTTGTGCCTCCGCCCCAGGTAAAATTGGTGGCCCATTTGTCGCTCCCTATTCTGCAACTAAGTTCGCCTTGGAAGGATTTTTCAGCTCTTTGCGACACGAATTCATCATAGAAAATGTCAACGTTTCCATCACACTCTGCATCCTGGGCTTCATTGACACAGGTAAGCTTGACACCGGTGGGGCTCGTGGCTCATCCAGCAGAGCTGAGCACAGCACCATCACTGCGGGGCTTCACCAGCCTTCAGCCCTGTGCAATTTGGGAAATGGCCTCAATGCAAAAAAGACCTTTGACTTGGCTATCTTTGCAGTAAACTCAGGGGACTTGGGGATTCGTCATCAGGAGAGGGAAAGGAGTAGGAAGGGTATTGCCATCATTTTGCAGCTATTCTAAACCTAAGCAGATCCAATCCCTAGAGTTTTGGGGCTTGTTAGAGGAAGCTACAGGCACCCCAGAGGCCCTGGTGCCTGTGGCAGCCCCCATGCGACCCATCTCCCTGCCTCTGTCACCCCAGACAGCGCAGTGCAGGCGATCTCACACGCCGTCAAGTCTGTCCCGGCGCCCAAGGAGGAGTGCGCGCTGGAGATCATCCGCAGCGGGGCCCTGCGCCAGCACGAGATGCACTACCCCCGCAGCACCGTGGCCAGGATGCTGCTCCTGCACAGCGTGGCCCCCAGCTTGCTCGACACCCTCATCAGGAGCAACATCAATGTGGAAAACATCAGGAGAGTGCAGCCACCGGGGGGCAGCCAGGGCACGGGCGCGGGGATGCCCCCGGCCGGCTCCCAGGTGTCGGGGCGTTAGCGCAGCTCCAAGCAGCCAGGTGGTCCCACGCTGCCGCGCCCCAGCGGCTGCGTTCCCACGCACAGCGGTGTCTCCAGAAAAAAACACCCCAAAACAACGTGCGGGGATGCTTTCTGAAGACAGCGCGGCCAGGAACACGGGGCCCCTCTGGAGCTGCCAACACAAGATGGGACACCAGAAACCTATGACATCGCATGAAAACATCTCTTAGTTATGATGCTTGTAACTGGCTTTTTCTGATCAGAGGAGCATGCAGCACGGCTCGCCCTTACCAGCGGGTCTCCTCCGCTGGCTCCGCAAAAGCCAGAAATCCGCAAGGCCACAAACACAGAGGGGTTTGGGAAGCATGCTCAGCACACGTGCCCGGCTGCTGCATGTGCTTTGCTGTGCATGTTCTCTCTGCATTTCATTGCATCCCTCTCAAAGGAAGAATTAAGTAAAGGGTAATTAACGTGAAAGGCAACTGGACCCCTAAAACACAACCTCGTGCTTTTGAGGGAAAGATGATGAGATTCAGAGTGGCTCAACTGAAACATGAAAATCCTCAGTGACCTAGTTAAAATTAAATATTTTTTTGAAAAAAAAATCACAAGAGTTATTTAGACCAGGGACTCGAGGAAGACGATTATAAAGCAGAACTGCACGGGTCGAGGTCAAAGGGGCCCAAGCTCCTAAACAGGGATTTAGGACAACCCGTGCAAACTGCCCAGACAAAGCCACACGAGAGGGTCTTTGAACTGGAATATTTTTTTCCTGTATCCTTTCTAGGATGGTGTTTGGAAAAATAAATCTTACACTACTTTGTGACATCTCTAGTTTGAATTTTGTTCCTTTTCCACTTGAGTATGCGCAGAGCCCTTACCAGCGTGCAGCTGGTTAAACCGACCTTGCTGCATGATTTGCATTAACACAGCTTTCACTTCTCTAAAGACCTTAATGAATTTCTGCCATTCCCGACCTCTCTTCAGCTGCTGAAATACACTTTTTTTTCCTTCCGATCTGCGAGAGGCCTTAAAATAACAGCATTACTGTACTTGCCTAAGTCTGGATTTCTTTACCCCAAAGAAGCCCAGAGAGATTCGGCCACCTGGTGCCACAGGCAGCTCCTTGGACCAGCGCTCAGCTTCCGAGTGTCAGAGACCGATAAAGGGAGATGGCCTGAGAGATAGCTGCTGGCTCTGCGCAGAGGGAGGCCGCAGCCTTTGGCACCCCAAGATAACCCGGTCCCCCGTGCTGGGCGCGCATACCCGCAGCCTCCCCACCCGCGAGCAGGACAGGAACCGGGGCTCGGGCTGCGGCTTCAACATTTCCTGTTCGACAGAAAGAAAAAGAGCGAGGGAGCAGCAACGTGAAGTCACTGGCACCAAGATGACAGCAGGAGCACATTTGTGCCCCGCAGCCCCATCCTCACCCCGCTGCAGCTGAGTAGGAGCCGGGTAGGTGCCTGCAGCACCGGGGCCGCCAGAGTTGCCCCACTCAGTGGCGTGCACCTTTTTTCCTCTTTTTTCACCACGTTCTCAGTCTACATGATTGACACAGAGAGGCTGTAACATGAACCAGCAAGAAACTTTTTGTTGTTGTTTGTTTTCCTTGAAGCAAGAAGCCTAACAACTTGGAAAGCAAAGATAAAGGATATGTTTCTTAATTAGAGAGGGTAATTTCGGGTAACAGAAGAAGGAAATAAAGTAATAGCTTGTCAAGAAGGCCTCAACAGTTTGCTCAGCTTGGGGTGAGTAACAGACGATGCATTTCTTTAAGCTTTACCTTGCTTTAAAGCCTGTTTTTAGTTAACCAAGGCTGCTATGAAAGCTGTCCGTGGGATGCCTGGGCAGGCTGGGAGCCCCGACGCGCAGCAGGTGGGAGAGGGGCTGTGCTGCTTCCCACGGGAGGAGCCGGGCGAGCAAGGACGGAGCAGGATGGCCAAGGCCTGGATGCACCATGCAATTAGGCCACTTCTAGAATTAAGAAAACCAAACTGAAAAATGCTTTTGTCACTTCCTGAAGAGCCCAGAGCAGGTTTGTCTGCAGATATGCGTTTTGTCCCAGGCTGTGGAGCTCTCACCCAGTCTCGGCGCTCAGGGAGCGTGCCACGCGGTGCTGGCGGGCACCCAGTGTGTGTTTCTCGGGGTGAAGCTGCTTGTCTGACCTTGCCTCGCCTGCTAGGTGAGGGGAGGCACGCGCGTGAGCACGGAGGGGCAAGGCCCCAGCTGGGCACAGCAGGGTCATTATGGTATGCACACGAAGGCTGCATGGAAAGAGCCTGCTTAGCCCCTTGTGGCCCCAGACCCCTTCAGCTGGAAGTGCATCACAGTAAGAAACACCCAAACAGCGAAACACTGGTGGGATCCTTTAGTAAGCTGAAGCTAAAATTAGAGACGCTTCAGAAGCCCTTTGAAGCTTCAGAGAATGGAATATTCAAACAAATATGAACACAAAGCACAGCGAGCGCCGCCTCCTCTCTCAGAAGCGCTCGGGCACACGCGGGCGGGCTGTGCGCTCGCTGCAGCGCTGCTGGCTGCGGTTTGCAGGCGTTTCCTCCGCCCCGAGCAGGAGCAGCTCCGGCAGCACCGAGAGGGCTGGCCCCGCAGCGAGGAGCAGGCGCTAGCAGCGTGCTTGGGTGACAGCACATCCAGCACAAAGCCAGCAAAAAGAACGAAGGAGCGGATCTTAATGCAGTCCGAAGAGCATGGATGTATTATGTACATAGATGGGTTTTTACTTGCTCGCACTTTTCCCCCCATTAGATTTAATGCCTTCCTAATTGCTTGAGACAGGATGAAACTAAAGAAATTTTGTTGGTTTCGTTTGACAAAGAACAGCATTTAACTTGAATTTTCAGAGACTAATTTTTTTTTTTCTTTCTTGCTACATTAAATGGTTTACTAAACACAAGAACAAAACCCCACCTGCGACGCTGCCCCAGGCTGGGTGAGGACAGGGTCCAGAGTCCAGGACCCTCCCGGCAGCACTCCCAGGATGGCACAGGGAAAATGATCAGCAAGGGTCAGGAGGGGGATGCGACACTTGCTCGAGGGGAGGAAGGAAGAGGAGCAGCTGTGGGTGGTGACTGCTCGGCTTTCTCTTTGGCTGATGCAGAGGCAAAGGCCCAAGTACACTTGATACAACCAAAGCCCAGTAAAAGTCAAAGCACTGGTGGCTTGCAACTGTGCAAAGAAGTTGGCAGAAGGGAGGGAGCAGCGAGGAGCTGGAGGACAGCAGCACGCGGCAGCTGGGCTCTTCGGGGAGCGGGGGCACCCCGACCTGCAGGATGCTGCCAGGTTCTGCACTGCGGGATGCCCCCAGCCCTGCAGCTTTCTGGCTGCTCCTGACTCCTCCGCATACACAGGAAAGGCAGCCGCCACTAAGAAATGCAACACCACTGCTTGAAGTATAAATTACTCAATGGCAATGCTGGTTTTGGAGCTATTGAAAAAATACAGCAAAAGAAATGCATGCTTTAAAACTTTACTACAGAAACAGCAGCAGCTATCGTTCCTCCTGCGTTTCCATCATTTTCTTTATTTTGGCTAAATAGCTGTAACAGCATGCACAAAAAAAATTAGTCTGAACAACAGAGGGATTTTATTTTATTAGGAAAGTAGCTCTTACAGAGGAAGCTGTGGAAACACTACTACTTGGTAGCGTAGGCAACTTCATGAGCTTGAGTTCATTGTTTGTAATTCTGTTCCAAGCATCCCCTGGGTCAGCATCCACCCGACTGAGGAGCAAAACCAGTGCAGGATGTTTTACATTGTCAGCACGTACAAGCTCATGGACACTACATTTCTCCATGAACACCACTCATGTCCACCAGACAAGGACTCCAGAACTGGTCCATCTACAAACGTCACATTTATCTAGCCTCAGAAATGCTCACTTTTCAGTCAGATCATGTCTTGTCCCTTGTTTTTGGCAGGACAGAGGACGCAGGGCAGTGGCAGCCCAGCAGCACTGTCCCAGCATGATCAGCCCTCCTGAAAAGGCCCGGCCGCGGTGGGCGGGCGAGAGCTACGAGGAGAAGTGCGAGCGGCGGCACGAAATGCGCGAGACCTTGCGGCGGCGAAGCCACGCACCGAGCTGCCGCCGGCCGGCGCGGGCGGCAGAGGAGCTGCCGCAGACTCCGCGGCAACGCGAGTTCCTCCGGAGGAGGAACCTGGCGAGCACCACGGCGGGGGCACCCAGGGACCCCAGCCCGCCCGTCCTGCTGCAGGTAACGCCAGCCCCTGGCAGCTCGCTGCTCTGCTCCCGCCATGCCTGCTGCAGCACAGCGGCTGCCCACCAACTGCAACCGCGTCAGGACCCAAACCAAAGTACAAAATGCGAATGCACTCACAAAAGCCTGCATTTTCTTACAAACTGCAGAGTCAAGCATGGGTAACAGTGCCACCTCCCTCCCAGCATGTTCCTTTCCTGTTTTCCAAGCTAAACTTGAACCAGATGGAGAGTTACTGCCGTTCCTCCAAGTACAACCCCACGTCCTGGCTGCCAGATTAGTTTTGCACTTACATAAATTACTTTTCCCCCCATGAAAACTGCACTCAACACCTGGCTTTCCTCCATCTCCTTTTCTGCTAGCAGGAACGAGGATGCCCTGTGGTCCCCACTGCCTGCCCTGCGCTGCCCAGCTAACAGCAACCCAGAGAGTCAGGGCCTTGGGTAAGATCTACAGAAAGGTGCCATGCAAAACACTCCAGAGTCAAACAGATTTCCTTCTAAATTTGTATCCCATGCAAAATGAATAAATCCCTTGGCACATTGCAAGTTCATCCTAGGGACTTTGTGAACCTAAACAGAGACAGCGGAAGGCGAGGTGATGGTGGGGACACCAGCACACCCTCAAGCTCCCCTTGCGGTGTGGGAGCATGGAGAGCAATCACCTCCCACTGCCATTTGGTGCACCAGGTTTAATCACACACCAGACAGCAGAACCCGGGGCAGGCACATACACATGCACAGCCGCGTGCAGTGCTGGCCAAGGCTCATTGTCATGGGGCATGGAACAGGGAGCTCTGCTCCATGGCAGCCAGGACCCAGCCCCTGCCTCTACAGGTCCTCATCCTTTCCAAAAACACCAGGACTTTGGGGTTCCTTGGCCTGTTCCCCCCCTCACCTGCCAGCAGGTTTTCCTCTGCCTGCTTACAGAGTTCTAGCACTGCTGCAGCCAAAACAGCAGATCCACATGGAAACAGCCGTGGTTTCTCAGCACCTCCTCAATGCTCTTCCCCGGTCCCTGGAGGTAAAATCCTGACCCAGCCGTAGCTCTTTGCCCTCTGTTTTGGCCCTGACACAAACCATCCTCTCATTCCAGCGCCCGTGGAGCCACCCCGTGTACCGCCCCGTGCTCTGCCCGCTCAGCCTTGACAGCCCCCTCGACATTTCAGCAGAAGCCACCCCTGGGCCATGCGGCTCCAGGAACACCCGAGGTAGGTGAGGGATGCTCAGCCGTCGCAGGACAGGAGCCGAGCGCTTTCCTCTGGCCCCGCGGTCTCCGCGGAGCCGCTCGGGTGCGAGCCAGCAGCCCTGCAGCGCCAGCTCCCTGCCAGCAGCCCCACCACCGCCGCGTGCTGTCACCGTCCCAGCCCGAGCTTCCCCACCAGGCTGCAGGCGTTAGGAATACCTTCTCATAAGCCAGCCCACAGCTTAGCAAACAGAGCTCCTCAGCAGGTGCTCTGCGCTCAGGGTTCCCTGCAAATGCCCCCAGATTATCCTGGGGCACACGGGCCAACTGCAGACTGCAGAATTACACTTCTGTTTTCACCTCAGCCCATCAGCTCTCTGCTGCTTGTCCCTGCTGGGCTGGGTTACCGGGCGCTGATTAAACAGCTACTCCCCAGCCTCAGCACGATGCCATTTTGTAGCGTTCAGCACACGCTCGCACCAAGAGCTTCAGGGGCCCTCCATGGCAGGGCATCCGGCACATCCTCTCGCTTTATTTCCACAGGAACTCAGACGCTTACGAGCACAAGGGTGAAAGACTCGAGCCAGCAGACAGAGTAAGCTGCCTCCCCTCCTCCCCTGCACTGTGGGCTCAGGTCCCCGCGAGGCAGCCGCCCACGACCAAGCCTGTGCCCGTCTCCCGCTGGCATTAAGCGCGTGCTCTGCGCACATCCGCACTGCTGCGGCCGGGGGGAGGCCGGTACCGGGCCACGGACTGCTTCAGGAGCCTGCATCACGTTCACCTCACTAACACGCTTTCTTTCTCCATTACAGCTGTGGAATAGCAGTTTTAAATAAGGTAAGCGAAACGCACAGATGATGACTAGCCTTGAAGTCTCGCAAAAGATCTGTGCCCAGAACACTGACCGGTGCTAGATTTCTGTGGTTTCATGAACAGTGGCTCTGCTGCTCCAGGAAAGACGGGCACTGCTCTTTCATAGGGATCTGTCTGTGGTTTTCATTCAGTAACTGCCCTGATCTGAGACACTGCGCGGCAAAGATGCTGTAACTGCAATGCTGTAGGAACTACAGAAAGTATTTCCGCTTCCCTGGAAGAACAAACCAACCCACCCCAGCCCGGGCTGGCCCTCCCCACGTGCACTCAAGTCCCGCTCCCACTCTTAACTGCGCTTGATTTTGAAACGTTTGGATTTTGTATCCAGTTCATTAAATGTTTATGAACTGAAACAATCCCATGGTGTGAAACATTTCCCCTTTCCCTTCCAGGAAATCGTGCAGCTGTCCAGCTACCTGAAGGTACGCACCACAGGCACGTGCCTGGAGAGCAGCTCTTGAGCAAGTAGCACCGCATGTTTTTACTGTTATTAAACAAAGGGGTGCTACGTGCCCAGCGTTAACGGGGCCAAGAAAGCACGTGGACAAGCTACCGGACCCAGGGACCCCTCCGAGCCCCGAGGGCACGGGGCCGCCTGACCCTGCTTCGCTTCCCCGCAGGAGGCCCTGCACCGTGAGCTGCTGCTCAAGCAGAAGATGGTGATCCTGCAGGAGCTGCTCTCCACGCTGCTGCAAGCCTCCGAAAAATCCTGGCAGGTACCAGGCAGCTGCCGGGGCTGGGGGAGGCTTTGCCATGGCAGGGACCAGCTTACCCACGCAAGCGAAAACCCCACGTCTCCTTTTCCAAGTTCTAGCTCTGCCTGGCCTCAGTGCTTTACAGGTTTGGAGATGCTACAGGTCTAAAATGCAGCGCTGTCACCTGGAAGACAAGGCACTGTGCAGGACGGAAAGCAGCTTCTTACCTTTCCTCTTTCCTTGCTCTCCCCTTTCTTTCCAGGGTGGGTTGAACACGAATTCAGAAAGAAGTTAGGGGGTTATGTTGCTTGAATTTTTTCCCTTTCATCCCCCAAAAGATTGTTATGGCATTTACTTTGCTTTCAGATTAACAGAAGGTATAAAACCCTTCTCTTCTGTAAGGTGGTTTTTTTGTTTGTTTTTGCTTTTTGTTTTTATTTTGGTGGGGTTTTTTGTGTGTGTTTTTTTCACTTGCTTTTCCCACTTTTGCTCAAGTCAGAAGACAATAGAAGTATTTAAGTAGGAAAAAAAAAAAAAAATCAGTCAACCCAAATAACCACCTTCCACCATTTTTTCTCTCCTAGTCAAGTTTCAAGCATTTTGAACGAGATTTTTCTGGCCAAAATAAAAATTTTAGATGCACCAAACTGGGGCACCTGCCCAGCCTGGGGTGCGCTGCTGAATTGCGGCCGTGCAAACCCTTTCCTCACAGCTCAAACAAAATCCTCCAGGAAGCACTGAACCAGGGCCAGGGCTTCCCACCCTCCCCACCTTGTCAGGAGGTAAAACGAAGGTGATGAATTTTAGGACTCATTTTATGGTAACACATGAAGTGCTTTATACAGAGTTATTAAGTCAAATATTAATATACAGTTCATTGTGCCATCAAAAAATGTTTTAAAAGTTCTGTTGGGGCAGAAAAGTAAATGATAGGGTGAGATGGTGTAAAAAAAAATGTGGTAGATGTACTGTGGTTAGAAACTTCCGCCTTCGCTTGCTTCTTCAAATATAATACGAGCAGGAAAAAACACTGACACACACTGCAGGAAGTAGCCATGAAACCTCAGATTAGAAACAGGTGGGTGCACTTTACTTCTTGCTATCTCCTCTGCTGCAGAAGGGAGGCTTTGCTGCTGCCTCTTGCCTTCAGCCTTTCACCAGGGACTAAAAGTTAACTCGCTGCTGGCACCATGGCCACAGAGCAAACAAGGCAGGAGCTGCGCTTGCAGGGGGCTGGAGGGAAGGGGCTGCTCCAGGAGGCGCGGACGGGTCCAGCAGCACGTGCCAGGCAAGCCGGGTGTTGGTTGCCCAGGTGGGATGCCCCGTGCATGTTGCAAGAGCTTTTTAATCCTTCTCAATATTATGGGTTTTAAAGACCTGGGACCACAGACACGTGGGTGATCCAGCAATAACTCTTGAAATGGCCGCAGAGTCATTTTTGAGACATTGCTCATGTTCATGGGAGCTTCTGGTTTGATGGAGCAAGCTAACACTGTGCAGGAGGATGGGAGCATTGTGGCGGTGCAGGGATCTGTTCCCCCGTTCCCGCTCCCCATGGTTTTATCTCCAGGCTAGAGAGACTGTCCTGCCACAGGTCTGGTGCTCAGCCCCTTTCTGTCATAAAACTTGCTTCACTGGTTCAAAAATACTGCCAGGTGCAGGAAGCTATGTAAGTCTCCCCTGTGGTTATTAAGAGTAATTACTTTTGAGCAGTTCTCTTCTTAAAGAAGAAAATTATTCCTTTAACAGATTTGCTTCCTTTTTTGACCTCTGAAGTTGAGCCCAACTCTTGGAAATCAGAGCACTGCTGATTTTAAGCTCTTTGACATGTCCAGTGCATTACTGTGACTTTCTGGACCCATTTTTCTAGCACTAGCATCACGTTTGGGTAAACTGGAAGCCATCCAGAAACAGCACGTAAAATTATTGCTCTAAACCAGCTATTTAAAATGGCTGACAGAAAGGAGTATCAGAGACAATCCACCAGTCACAGACAACCAGAACACTGCAGCTGCCAGCCAAAAACAGTTTTAATGACTTATATGGCACTTAAGTGACAGCCATAGAGAAATGCCACAGAAGAGTTTTCAAGCAAAGGTTTTGGAGCTGCCCAGTCTGGTAACTTCAGACTAGAAGACAAGGGCTGTAGAGAATTAAAATCTGGTATTTCCAAGAGCAGCCACATTTTGAATGTGTCAGCCCCAGTCCTCTCCTCTGACTGGATTTCTGTCCGTGGGTTCTCATGCAAGGATCCCCAAGTGGTGTTCAAAACAGCATCACCTGAGACACTGCAGAAGAAAGGAAAAAACAACCACCATCCGACAAATCCTATAGCGTTTTGTGATTGTGCGGTGGACTTTTAGTTTTTGTTTGTTTTTGGGGGGAGACTGGGGGGGTTGTGTTTTAAACCAGCCCCTTTTATGTCGATGATCATCAGCACAAGGGCTTGACCAAGATTAGCTCGCACAACTTTTCTGGTCAGAGGCACAGCTCCTTATGCCCTCCCACGTACGCGCACAAACCCACTCGCCCCTCACTGACATACTGTTCTGGTAACAGGCAGCTTATTCCATTTAGGAAAATCTCAATACCGTATGTTCTTTTGTCAATGTGTAAGCTGTATCTTCATTAAAGGAGTTTGCCCACACATTTCTCCTCTCAAGCGTAGGAAGGGCCTGGTGCTCCGTTGCCTTGTACTTTGCACAGTCATTTACATCTGTGCACAACAGCCACGAAACACCACCACCCTCCTTCGCGAACCTTTGCAGATAGCAGAATAAAATAACTGCAGAGGAAAGGTAGGCATAATGTTTCACATTTAAAATTGCTTTTCAAAATTCCACCTACTTTCTAAGGGGATATAGCCTTTAGGGTGTTGGTGTTTTTTTGTTTTTTTTTTTTGTATTAACAACTGAACTGAGAAGCTTTATTCTTTGGGACCGTAAACTGACTTCTGTGCAAATTTAAACAGTGCTAAGACACCAGAGAGTCTGGTTTTGCTTGGGTCTGACAGCTCTTCCCGTAACATCAAGGAGCTGCTTATTTAGAGGCTTGACTTCAAACAGCAGGGCGCAGAGATGATACTGATGTTCTCAGTATCAGTGGTGGAAAAACAGCCTACGTGAACTCTTTGCTAGAAATTTTATCTGAATTTGCATGCAGTCTGGTTTCACAAAACCTAAGTAAAAAGCCTGACTAACACTGAGAAGAGAATAGGGAAAATGAATCATCATTACTGCCATCCATCCCCCTGCCCAACTGCTCAGTGCCGCAATGCAGACCCAACCCATTTCCCAAGGCAAGCAGCAGGACGAGACCTTGGCACCAGCTGGAGCTTCCCACACAGAGCATCGCAGGCAGGACCCATCCACCAGGGAACACGGCTGTGCAGGACAGACAGCAGCTGTGCATCCGACAGCCCCATCCCACCTGGCTTGAAATCACCTTGTCTTAGCTTCTATTGCTGCAAGCACCTGTGCGCTGCCTCCGGAGGGTTTTCCAATGTGCAAGGGTTTTACGTCCCCCATATCCCAGTTATTCTGAGATTGTGAAGGATTATTTGAACTCTAAGCACTGAAAAGACTGACCAAATTTAGCCACAATATTATAGAAGAAGAAAAGAGAGAAAGTGAACAAAACACAAGCTAAGAAAACATTGGAAGCATATTGTATAATTTGCGATTACGCACATTGGTCCAATTGTTTTTTCTCAGGGTCAGCTGAATGAAGATAAACTGAAGTGTAAACTAAGGGCCCTTGAAAATCAGCTGCAGGCCTGCACCCAGGTAATGTCTGAATCTCTGAGAAACAAACATGGGTGAAGAAAGGCATGAAAATGAAACACTGAATCATGTAATTAGGTCAGGTCTCAGTTTCTAGAGCAATCTGATTAGATATGGATCTGAAAAGTATTTTTCCTCTTTGCTTCAGCAACGTTTCACAGCAAATTAGCAGTAGCATTTACACACTGTGGATTTGCTAATATTCAGGCTTAGCATGATTAGGAATGTGTCAGATAAAGCTCTTCAAGCACTTTAATTCTTCCTTTAAAGAGTTACTCAAAGGAGTGTGTGAAGAAGATCCTGATAGAGATGGAGGACCAGAAGCAGACCTACGAGCAGAAGGCAAAGGAGGCTCTTCAGAAGATGCTCGAGGACAAACTCCAAGCAGAGCAGCAGCTGCAAAATTCTCAGGTAAGAAACACGTTTTACACCTGGCTTTGCTTTAGTCTCATCCTGCAGTGACAAAGAGCCCCCCCTTTTCAGGGAAAGGAGGCAACTAGTTTACCATTTGCAACAAAGATGCAAAACTGAAAAAATAGTAGTTACTGAGCAAAGTCTGAAGCAGCCTAGCGACAACCTATGCTCGTTCTGTGAGTCCCACATCAGGTTATTAAAAACAGCACGTCTGGAGAAACACAGTGCTGCTTGGCGGTTTTAAGTGTATTCCCTTCTCCTCCTGACTCCTCGCCCCCATCCCTCCTCTGCACGCCCACAAAGCCACAAGCCGCACACAGCATCCAGGACACAAGGTCTCTGGAGATGCTTTCACTGGCATTGCTCTTTGCTATCAAAACAGATTTTCCCCAGGAGGCATCCTGTGGGTCACAGCAAATTGCTGGTGAGTACTTGCAGGACACTGACCAAATCATATCCCAAATCCCACCAGCCTTCTCCCTCCGCACGGAGGCTCAGAGCCCCAGGCACCGCCCGGCAGCGAGCCTGCAGCAGCCGCCCCTGCGGCAACCCCCTCTGCCCATCCGACGGCATCAGACCCACGCCGTCCCCGCTGCACACACCGGGTTAGGTCAGGCTGGGTGGCGGCGAGGCGGAGCTGGCCTCCCTCCAGCCTCTCGCAGCCCGGCACGCCGCGGCGCGGTCCCACGGGCAGCAGGTCCACCCGTGGCCCCTGCTTCCCCCAGAGATGCCTGGCGGTGACGAGGGAGGACCTGGCCCTCTGGAAGGAGCACTACAGCGCACTCAAAGCCGAGTGGACCCAGATGACCAAGGCGCACAGCGAGCTCGAGAGCAACCTCCACGTTCTGCAAAGCAAACTGCAAGTATGTCAGCTCCCCCGTGGGAACGGCACCCATGGCCCACGTCCAATTCACAAACAGAGCAGCCCGCGGGCTTAGACCACTTTCTAAAAAACCCTTTGGCGAAGCACAATTACCACGCAGCCAAGCCAGTCCCTATTTCTGATGTCCCCACCACGTGCCCCCGCTGACGCCAGGCTCCTCTCGCCCCAGCACGCGGCCGCGCAGAACGAGCAGCTCCACCAGGACCTGGGCCGCCTGCAGCACGAGCACGCCGAGCTCCACCGGCACGCCGGCGCCTTGCAGGAGGACAACGAGCTCAAAGCCAAGCACATCAGCGCCATCGAAGGTACCGCCCGCAGGGGAACAGGGGCTGCTCCTCCCAGTGGGTGGCAGATACAAAGAAAATACTCTTAAAGTCCTGGTCCTTAAAGCCAAGCACACCCAGAACAATCTTTCTCCGAATGCGCTGCACATCTCAGCTTGCAGAGAGAGCCTCTGGTTTCCAAAGGGCTCCTAAAGTAGTTTCCAACCAGGTTAAAGGTGTTCAGAGAAGTGACTTCCTTTGAAGAAAAGGTGGAATGGGAAACCTAGAAAGTCAACGATCAGCAAATGGCTATTTTAAAACAAAATTAATGAACACTAGATGGGTGGCAGTTCTATTTTCACCACAGTCTCACTCAAATTAATAGAATATAAGATACACTAGAAAAAGCTACCAAAACTGCAAGTGATAGCTAAAAATTACGTCCCTTCAGAGATGAAATTTCAGTGCACCCAACGGTATCCACTCCACTTTACACATTTGGAGTAAGGGAAAGCTGCCGTATTTGCATAAAGACACACAGAGATTTGTATCAGCCTTGATTTTCTTATTATTTCAGGTAAATTGCAAAAAGAGCAAAATCAGAAGCTAATGTTGGAGGCAACAATCAGCCACTTGCACAGTAAGTAACACAAAGAAGCACAACGTGAAAGATCGGCATTAGCGCTCTGGCAATGACAGTGACTTTTTATGTTCACAGATTTGATGCAGAACCAGACCAATGAACAGAAAACACAGGAAGCGCTGGTGCAGAGGAAAGGTCAGCAAGTTTTCTAACTCCCATCTAGCACTCCTCTAACCATACATGGCAATGTTAGAAGTGACTCTAGGAGAAGTCTATACTTGTTTAGAATAAAGAATTATTTTAAAACCGTGCAAAATGAGTTATTATATTTTGGTAGTTAACATTAAAATGCAAGTGTATTTATGATGGCAAATACTTTAAAAAATAAATGGATTTCATTGCAAATTCTACTTCAGTGACTACGCTTTTTTAAAATATATATATAGAGAGAGAGATTCCAGTTTTTAACGGCAATTCCAGCTATACTTGAAGAACATAATAAAAGGCATTTTAACTCTCCCTCCCTTCCATTTCTGGCAACTACTTAGAAATATTCCTTTAAAGATTATTAACTTGCATCTACAGGAGAGGCAAGCCTATGATAACTAGCTCAGCTCCTCTCTGTGCATAGCATGCAAATATTATCTTTAAACTCTGCTGAGTATACAAGATACAAAGCGAACTAAAAGCCAGGATCTGTTTCTCATCAGAAGCCTGACTGTTTTCTAGATCAGGTTTTCACCACGCAGACCCCACCTCTCACTCCTGCCAAGGAAACACAAAATGCTCTGTTAGAGCATCCCAAGGAGGAGGCAGAAGAAAGTCTGAAGGATGAGATGCAGAAAAGGACATCCCAGCTTGCAGCAAAGGAGAACGAGGTGAGGAAGTCACTGAATCACGGCTGGGATGGAGTTGCCCTGCTAGAGATTGAGCTGCCGTTGTAACCGCTCCCTGGAGCAAACAGGAAAACTATGCGTTAAAGCTCCTGCAGGCAGCCAGAGCTCCAGTCTGCACCCAGAACCTGCTGCAAGGATTACCTTTGCTGAATTTTTATTCTGATACCAGCCTCAGCTAAAACCCGCAGCATCTGTGCACAAGGCTGGGGCACCGAGCAGCTTTGTGACCAGGGCCACTATTTCAGCAGCTCCTGCTGAGCCTCTCCAGGCAAACCCATTTCTGCTCTCAGGGCACTCACAGGGAAAAGCCAAAGCCACTCTTTAAAAACCAAACAAAACAAAACTTGACCACAAAACTAAGTTTCCCAACTTCTTGCATCGTCTTTCCCACATAAAGAACTATTTCAGGACACACAACCAGCAGCACAAAGTGCGCCCTCTACCAACCACCAACAGTCCCACATTTCTCACAGTAGAACTTCGATAACGGTGATTTACAAAAATAAGATTTACAGCTTACCATAGCAGAGCTGAGAACCACGCAGAAAGAGAGCTTGTCCCACTAACCTACCCCAGTGAGTGTGCCAGCAGCACCAGGCATCGCCCTGCCTCAGCTGGGGAAGGAGTTTGCAAAGTGCAATCACAGCAAAAGGGAACAGCTGCGGGTGCCAGCTGCAGGTGCTGGGGATGGAGGCTGCAGGAGCTGCTGCCGGGCAGCCGGCACCCGGCACCCAGGAGGCAGCAGGGTCTCGCACCATGCGGCTGTTTGGGGGCTGGGGGTGCTCTCTGCGCTTTGGGGACATGCGGCGCGACTGAGGCACCTGCCCCGTGCCTCCCAGGGGTCCCACTGCTCTCACGGAACAAAATGAAACTCCTGCCATGATTTTACACTCCACGTTTTCCTCCTGACATGCACATGTGTGTTGTCAGAAAAAATAGCTATTGCTTCTTTCTCCCATGTGAGGTAAAAGACGGCAGCAAAAGCAAGCAGGTCACAGGATGGGAACAGCTAGGGCATTGCCAGTGTCACCACGTAACACTGAAATCCGCTCTGTCCTGTGTAGGTACAGGTGGGCACACAGGCGGCAGAAGCAAAATCCCCCCATCACCACACTGGCCATGCGCTGGCAGAGCACCACGGCTGCTGCGGGAGCCCTGCCGGTCTCGGTGTGCCCGACCCCGCGGGGCTCGCTGCTGCTAACGTCCCCGCTACCTCCCCTTGCAGTGCCGGGAGCTGCGCGCGGAGCTGGAGGCCCTGAGCGAGGAGTACCGCTGCTGCCTGACCCGGCTGCGCCAGTGCCGGGACGAGCTCAACCACGTCCAGAGCAAGCCGGCAAAGGTGGGAGGCGTTCCTCGCCCCGGCCCCACGGCACACGGTCCCAGAGCTTCCCCGCTGCGGCTGCACATCAGTCCGGGAAAAATTCCCTCGTTTATCTGGGCAGTGTGGAAAGATGAATGGCATGTCTGTAAGGGACAAGGAGAAGTTTCTTCTCCCCAGCAATTTCCTGGTAACACTTGCTTCTCTTTGCAGAGACAGCGTGGTAACTGGCTCCCTCTTCTGCTGGCAGTGATAGCAATGGCCATGGCTGCCTTCCTCACCAACTACCGACCATGAGGCACCTTCCCAACGACCTCTGTTCAGAACTGACTCCCGCTTCACCAACAGCAACCGTCCCTGGCTGCGGTGCACCTTCTGCTGCTCTTGTACTTGTCTGGTTCGTATCCCGAGCTGGTCTCACGCCAGGCAGACTGACAAGGCTCCAATAAACACAGGGAGATCACCCCTTCCCTTCACTGCTTTGGTTATTCTTCGGTTGAAGGTTGCGCTGCCCAGTCCCTGCTCTGACAAAACCACTCAAACTGACGCTTCTGGGGCTCGTGGGGGGCGGGAGACGCAGGGCAGCAGGGACCCGGCGTGCCATGTGTTTGGGAGCCAAGCTGTATGTATGTATGTATGCATGTACAGAGGCCTACACGATTCCCTTTATTTATTGTCTCCCTGCACGGGAAATACTCAACCCCGGACCCCCTCTACTGGTATCTGACAAAGGAAGCGGGCTCTGGGGAGCGTTCTAGCCCACCCCATGTCCCCCCATGTACTGCCCATCCCGAGCAGCTTTCCCACCGCCCACCCGCCTGGACCTACCGCTCCTCCACGGCCAAGCATCCCTGCAGCCGTGCCCGCTTCTCTTTCATGGTCAGCACGTTAATTCAACCGTGCCACGGTTTTTCAGCCCCTTTCAGAGCTGTGGAGGTTTTATGGCAGCACTCGCCCCTTGCTCAAGCGCAGGCTCAGCTACGAGGTGTGTGACACATCGCAAGAGTACTAAGTACAGCATGGAGCCTACAATAAACTTCACAAATTAAAAAAAAAACTGCTGTTGCCATTTTTTATTAATCTTCAATTATTCGCAGCAAATAAACATAACCAACAGGACACGCTCCACAGTCAGGATCCAGGCTGTGGAGCAGCTCTGAGTGCTTCTACCCACATACTTGGGATGTGCATGGACTTGATCTGCAACTGGCCTGAGCGGTCGGGGCCCAAGCTGTCACCGTGCAGTCTCTGGTGCTCAGGGCCTCTCGGGAGCGCCCCAGTGGATTTCTCACCTCACTCCCTGAGGCTGGGCAACAGGGTGAAAAGTCAGCGTGTGTTTGTGTTATAAGGCAACCGCGGGAAGCGACACCACCTCACTTGAAATGCAGAGATCTACGAAGTCGTTCTGCACGCGGAAGTCATCCCTCAGGTCATCGCACCAAGCGTCCAGCACCTCCCGCAGCTCCGCGCAGAGGCTCTCGGGGATGCTGAAGGAGTAGATTTGCACCCCGAGCCCGCCCCGTATCCTGGGGCAGGAGGCCTGGACCGTGAAGACCCTCAGCGGAGTCAGCGCCAGGCAGTTGTCACCGCCCTCCTCCGCGGGGAAGGTGTACGCCGCCGGGTAGCCCAGGAGCACCCCGAAGACGGTGCAGAGGTTCCAGCCGGCGGGGACGACCTCGCTGCAGGAGACGGGGCCGGCGGCGGCGTCCTCGGCGGCCGCCAGGTGGGCCAGGAGGGCGGCGAGGTGGCCCCTGATGGCCTCGGCCTCGGCCGGCCC
>VXAL01004407.1:727573-754204 GCA_013399475.1 Chauna torquata
GTCTGCTCCGCTCCGCGACCGCGCTGCCCCCCGCCTCGCCCCGCGGGGCAAGCGGAGGACCGGCGTCCCCCGTCGTTTTACCGACTTCCTTTTCTTTTTCTTTTAATGTTTAATGGAATTTTTAAAAACAAAAAGGTTTTCCTTCCTTTTTTTTTTTCCCCCTTAGTTCAAAACCTGTTTGGCCCAGCAGATCTACGTTTTAAGACGAAGCTTAAAGCCAGGCGTGATTAACGCACAACCACGGGCACGCCGCTTTCTCAGAACGCCATGCAGATGTTCCTCCTCTGCGCCTCCCCCGACAGCTCCAGCCTTGCCCGCACACCCACCTTTGCCTGCCCAGCTGCTCCACTGCATCCCCCTGGCCCGTCCGCAGCCTTCCACGGACATCTCAGCGCGTCTCACCTTTCATTTCTTTTCCTCGTAGGTGGGGAACCATGACTCAGTGGTGAATCTTGGTTTCAATCATATAATACTTCACTATTCAGTTTCAATGAACCGGAAAAAACAGTGGGAATTTCCCTTCTTCCACTCATGGACACCATGGATAGTGCTGAATCCTGATTTTGGAAAGGCTAATCTATATCCAAAGCTTAATCCTACACCAAGATATTGGAATTATGTATGCAAAATGCTGAAAATCTTCACACAATCAGAAAATATAATTCTTCATTTTTCTTGGAAAGTGTGCCTTGCAAGATGCCAAGAGCAAGATAAACATTTCAGCCTTCATTCATCACTGAAGTGTAGCCACTTGGAGGTTACATTGAGCAGGAGCTTGTCAGCACATAATAAAATGTCTGGCAATAAACACAAACAGTAGGTGAGACTCTGAGGTGTTTTCTTCATAGGATAGTGCTGCACTGGTGAATTTTAGATGTATTTGGAGTTCTACCTGACCATTTTTGATATGGAAAGTAAGGGACAGCTGCTCCTGTAATAATACCTTCTACCACGTTGTTATTCCTGCTGTAGAAAAATGTGCAATGGAATGGCCAGTTTGGTGAGCAACTGAGAAGAGATGCACGGAGACATCGGGCTGAACTCCCAGCTGAAGTATGAGGGATCTTTGATCTATCCCCAGATGGGCCAGCACAAAAGCTGCCATACATGCCCTGCATTCCTGCTGTCCACATGTCTGTCCTGCTGGCGACAGCAAAATTTAAGGATATTTCAGGTTTGCTCTCCCTTGCGGCCAGATGCTCAGTGAGCTTTGGAAGCAGCGCTGGGCAGAGCCCTGCCCTTTCTAGGCCCACCCTAAGGACACATCAGGTTGCCCAGCCCATTGAGAGTGGTCTCAGGGCAGATAAGGGCTGGTGTGTTTAAAATAATGGAACAACGCAGAACGACTATGCAAGGGCCGCTGCACTGTGGGCGAAGGATCTCATCGTGCCTCCAGTTTCATTGAAGCCGATCTCCTGGCACCGGGCAGCCGTGCCTGCCTGCACCCTGTCGCCTTCCTTGCAGCCTCTGCTGAATGGTAATGCAGATGCCAAACAAATGAGTCTTCCCAGCCCTCTGCACAGTTTTTTTCCTTGAGTTTCTACCAGCCACCGCTGAAGCATGTGGCAGCATGTTGTGTTGGTGAGCTGACGGGAAATAAGCCGTCTCTTTCCATGCTCTTGGCTGGGAAATTCTGCAGCTTTTAAACTGTATAGGCGATAATCTAGGGATAGCTCACTAGGCAGGACATGTAATCAGATATTACGTGCTTGCAGCTAATCATCCAAAGTGCTCTTTGGATGTAATATTTTGTTAGCATGTATCACCTTATAAAGCACTGATCCTAACCCTTCAAGGAGCCAAATAGCACCAACCCCTTTATTATAGGGCTTTCCAGAAATTATTCTTATTTTTATTATTGTTAATTATCTCTGCTTATGTTTACCTCTACCTGCATCTCTTTTTCAAGTCACATAGAGAACTCCTTTGGCTGATAAACTGTGCCTCATAAAGTGATGTTCTGCTAGCTAGGAGACAGCAACTCTGTCAGTAGTCTGCAGAGTACACACTTAGGACAATAAGAGTATAGGCAGAGGAATTTTCATACCAGGAGCTACGGGATTTAATTTCAGTGCCAAAATAACGTCAGCACTTTTATTAACATGATTGTATGTCATGATACCAGCAATAGCACCAGTTAGACTTTGTAACTCAGGTCTCTTTCAGTCCTTTGTTCCTAGCTGAAAAAGATTGTAGTCATCAAAACAAAGAGGAACCATTTTCTCTCCTGGGAACAGATCGCTAAGTTCCCATAAGGCAAAACAAAATTATGCAATGAGGCAACATAATGTCCCAGGCATGCAGAGTCTTGTTCCGTGCTCTCAGCGCTCACATTCCAGCATGCAGCCGCGGCACAGGAGCGCAGCACAAAATGGTGGAAGGCTCCACGCCAGTGCGCAAAACTCCCCAGCCATGCTGCAGGAAGAGCACGAAGAGCCCTCCCCACCCGTGTCCCAGCAGAAGTACCTCTGCTTCTTGCAAGCTGTTTGTGACCCAGAGAGGGAAGCCGCGCGCCCGCCAGGTATTAGGCAAAACGAATCAAGAAATATCAACTGAGCGAAAAAGCTCTTAATACAATAAAGGCAACTGAGCACAGGGAAACAGAATGCAACAAAACAAGTACCACAGTAACAGTGGTTGGCAAAGACTTCTTTCTAGTAGATCTAGTTGAAAGGCAAAGCCTGGTGGATAGATCCAGTACAACTTCTTGACGAGCCAGATGTCACACTGCTCTGTTGCAGACAAATTATCTTAGATTCAGGGGCTGAAGTTTGTCTGCAGCATTTGCAAATTTAGCAAGGATTAAGCTTATTAAACCTGTTTCATTCTTCCAGGTGCAGAGAGGGAAAAAAAACAGGATTCCTCAAAATTATCAGGCCAAAAAAGTTCATTTTCACTGAAAGAGAGTAGCCTTGCACTTCCTGATGACTCCCTTGGTCTTCCCCATCCATCGCTATTTCTGCTGTACAGCTTTTATCCTTGTTCAAGACCCTTAAGTGAATCCATCCATTGCCTAGACGTACATATGAAGAGTGAGAAAAGCATAAAGTTGTGCTATGATCCTGCATATCTGTGTGTATATATTGACATGTGCATGCACACTATTATTGATAGGCTGCTTACAGATGCAAGCAGATTCAGAGGAAGCCCCATTCTTATTGCAGATATGAAATACTTCTGTGGTAGCAAATTTTAGACTGACTGTTTACCTGTGTTTTTCCAAATTAGAAACTCTTCTTTCCCAAACAAGCTGCTCTAAAAAAGAACAGCTTAAATGCTGATAGTCTTTAATATTATTATAATGGGGAGTCTATTGTTTCCTACTAATGTTACTCCAATCCTCTTAAAAGGAGAATCCTATCTAGATACCAGCCTGGCTCAGGCACATTTATAGCTATAGGTCATTTCTTTCCAGCTGACACAGATAAATGGTTGGATTCAGAACACCTGGTATGATGTGGATAAAATCTTGGTGGCTGCAGTAAGAATGGGAAAGACTAGGGGGCTCTGTGTGGGGAGGAGAGTGTGGTCTTTGGTTGTGAGCAGCCTCATAGCAGGCTTACACGAGGCTTCCTTGGTGAGCAGCTACAGAACAGAAAGAGGCCAGCATTAGAGCTGTGTATTGCGTCGCTGATAAAAGTAGTAAGCAGAAGTACTTCAACAGAAAAGGTGTAAAAGAGGAATAAGGAAACCTCAGTTTAAGTATTTATATGGAAGTAAAAGGCATCTGTGGCTATTATTGAGAATTTTAGTAACAAATTCTGAAAAGTAAAGAAACAAGCATATTTGCCTCTATGCATTTAATTATTTTCTCTATCATTTTTTATAGAATAAAGCCTGTAGTAAGCATTTGATTAACTTTATGTCAGTGGTCCTATTAATATTAGTAGTTTTCCTCATGTGAGTGGAGTTGTATGTATTTACTTTTTCAGGATTTGCTCTTAGTAAGTGTTGTTCATTAATATGCCCTATTTCACTGAAACATTGACACATCCCCTACAAACAGGTAATATATGCATTTATTGGAAAAAATGTTAGGGATCTTGCTTATTGTCTCTTTTTTTAAGAAAAAGCATAGTGAAGTGAACAGGGTTATAGGTGATGTGTAATGGGAAGCTCAGTTCCCAAATTCTTCAGTATGAAGGTATTAACGTGCAGAAGGACCCTGAGCCTCTGGAGTCTGCTTCTAAATAGGGCACAGCCCAGAACATCTGAAGGTCTCTGCGACTCATGAGTGGGAATCTCCTTATGATCTTAGTTATTTTTGTGTCTGCTACCACACGTTGTTCTGCCCTAATGCAGAGGAGCAACTCTACGATCACCAAGTGAGCACACAGAGCTGTGGAGGTGAATGCAGCCTGTAGAAGAAGGAGGAAGAATAAATTAAAAGACGAAAAAGAAGATAAAATACCAAGACACAATATTAACATCAAATACAGATATAAAACAGCAAGACGGGAAAAAAAGGAAAAGCAGCTAAAGGAGTTAAAAGAACAATACAAACAAAGGACTTGGGATTGTCTTTTTTGATCCTTTTCATTTTTTTCCCTTCTCCTGATTTACACAGCAAAATGGGACAGCAGTTCACCAATGCCGAAGGGGAGCAAGCAGAGATTGATGTTGCCGAATTGCAGGAATGGTATAAGAAATTTGTGGTTGAATGTCCCAGTGGGACCCTCTTCATGCACGAATTCAAGAGGTTCTTTGGGGTCCAGGATAACCGTGAAGCAGCAGAGTATATTGAAAACATGTTCAGAGCTTTTGATAAGAATGGGGTAAGTAGCAAGGAGTTCTTGCATGGATTTGTCCAACAATCAGCACCTCTTTCTGTAACCTGGAGGTCTTTCGGTGCAGTTTGCACCCTTGTTGCTATGCTTCATGAGCAAGGCAAGGCTGACGGAGCTGCTAGGGCAGGAGAAGGAGCACAGCAGTGCTCTGTATGGACTGGGATGGGCTTATCCTCTCAAATCTGTGTGCTCGTTAAGGGCAGAATGCCCTTATTCAAGTGTTTTTGGATGGATTAAAAGGTTTAAGTTTAGGCAGTCACATTTGAGACGACACTGCTGAAAGATGATCAAACAGCCAAGGCTGCTAAATGCAAATATATATGTATTTCTGTTATGATGGGGCGTCACAGTGGAGGAAAGTCCTACTTGGGCTTGATATACAATGGAGGAAGTGTGTTTATGTGTATGCAGTATGAGCAGGTGGCATGTAACAAAATACTGCTTTTTTAGATACTCAAAAGTAAAGGAATGTTGACCAATTCAGACATTCTGGTTTTGATTCCTGTTGCTGTATTTGGTATTAGACACCTGGGAGAAATAGGCTTTCTGGTTTAGTGGCGCTTTATGTATACTCGCATACTTGTGCGAAAGATAGCACAATACTCTCCTGTAATACACTCTGCAGAAATGTAATATGGTTGCCTTTCTCATCTTGAAATGGGTAAGCGATGCTTGCAGAACTTATGATCAGGAACTCCGGGGGCGGGGGGGAAAAACTGTTCAAAGTATGGGGTTTGTTACTGTATATCAACACAGGGAAAGGCGAGATGAATCTCATCTGTTAGATACAGCAATTTCCCTTAAGCTCCCTAGGAAACCAGTGACAAAATCACACTGAGGGCGGGAGCAAAAGTCAGTTCATGAGGATAAAAAAGCTATGGAAGACGTGGGTAGATCAGACTTGTCTCAGAACTTAGCAAAACTCAAGCTCCTGGAGAAGAAGAAAGGTGGGGGGGGGAGTCCAGGTCCAAATTCTGTTATGAAAACTGTGCAGAAAGGGTTGCCTGTGGGAAAGCCTTGGTCTCCATGGCCTCTTACAGCTGAGCAAAGTATGTTCATCAGCACCTGATGTAAATCCTCTACTGTAGGTGTTGTTGCTGCATCCTTCTGAATGGTGATGTTATCGTTGTCATCATCTTCCTCAGATGAATCAAGATGAAACAAGGGTGAAGGATGGAAGAAAGGGGCAATGCTTGGCTGTTGGTCTTATCGGTGAAGCTGTTGAGTCCTTTCAGATTGGAGCTCCCTTCCCAAAAAGCCATCTGCCTCCCCATCTTCCATACAATCTGTATTGTCTCAGGGTATTTAAATTTAAACTCATTTCTGGAGTCCTGGCAGGTGCCCCTGCTTATTGCAGTGTGCAAAAATTGCTTTGCTATCTGCTGTCATGCCTGGGAACTCCTGGGCGCAGAGGGGTATGGCTGTGCTTACTGGTGCTCTGGGACCTGCAGAGTCTTCTCTAAAACGGCACAGAAATCAATGTCAGTATCTTTTTGCAGTTTTTTATCCATGTTTTATTAGCAGTTTTCTATCAACTGTACCCAGTTAAGTGTCATTCAGATTCTCTTCTTTCCTGTTTCTTCAGGATAACACCATTGATTTTCTGGAGTATGTGGCTGCCTTAAATCTTGTTTTACGGGGAAAACTGGAACACAAGCTGAGGTGGACATTCAAAGTATATGACAAGGATGGGAATGGCTGCATAGACAAACCTGAGCTGCTAGAAATTGTTGAGGTAAGTAGGCATTGCCTAATCACTTATTTAAGCAATCACAGTTCTTTGGCAACATCACGATGCATCCAGTTTTGGTGATAATTGGGTTTCAAAGCAGCTGTGGGTAGTGATGTAGTGAAAATGCATGACCTTTGTGAAAGGGTCAGTGGTTTGGTGGAGCCTGATGGGGTGAGTGAGGGATCAGTTATACCAACTGTGAGGCAGCTCTTGTGGGGTTCCTGTGTCTCTGCTCTGACCTTCCTTTCAGACTTTTTACAACAAAATTGACTGCCCTAGCTAGTGGAAGAGGCTTTCACCCTCTGCTCCTTACAGGAGCCAAGTTTTCTGCCTGAGTTGTAGGTGAGAATACACTGGGAGGCACAAACTAGCAGAGAAATCCCACCTGTAACTATTACTTTCTGGGTTTCTGTTATGTTCTGTGCTTAGTTTTAATTATTGACTGAGTTCAAGAGAACTCTTCGGAGAAGTTGAATCTATGGAAAGCCAGCAGCTGGGAAAAAGTGACTAGCTTGTTACCTGCATCACCAGGGGCAGGTGGGAGAGCATCTGGGGGGCCATTCTGGGGCAGGGTCAATTACTGTTTTGAGGTCAGACAGGAATTGGCTAGAGCTGTGTTATGCCCTTGCTAATCCCCTCTCTGGGAAGACATCAGACAAAACCCTTCAGCCTACTGAGCAGAGATATTAATGAACAAGTGGTTGTCATGTGAGGAAGAGATGGGAGGAATAGATAAAATCTGCCATTTTCCAGTGGCAACAGAAACTAGGGGTCAAAACATGTGCTAATACAGGTTTGATCTTGCAGCTTGGGCATGAGCTTCCCAGGAGAGAGGGCTGGGAAAATCCAGGTGTGCCTGGCCTGAGATCTGCTCAGGCCTTAGAAAAAAAAGAATCATACTGAAAAGTCAGATTTTCCTAGCTAAAGCTCTGGCCTTGTTCCTTGCAAAGAAACTGAGGTTTGACCAATTTGTATGAGGGAAACGGATGGGAGGGAGCAGCTTCAAGGCACAAATAAAGCAATCCATGGTGTGTGTTAGCATAAGTTTGGAGGTGGGTCTTTCAAGAAAAAGGTTAAAACTGCAGCCTTCATAAGACCTCTACACTACTGGTAAAATAATGAATTTCACCACTGCTCTTCATTTTCCAAACCCTTTCTTTTTTTTCTAACCTGTGAACTTCTTTTCAGTCTATCTACAAGCTGAAGAAAGTGTGTCGGTCAGAGGTGGAGGAGAGGACTCCGTTGCTCACGCCGGAGGAGGTTGTGGACAGGATATTTCAGTTAGTGGATGAGAATGGGGATGGTAAGGAATTGATGGCTCAGATTGCATTCATGCATAATGAAAAGTTATCTGTGCTGGGCAGGCTAGTTTTAATTATGTTTATCAAGAAATCGCTTAGGATGATCTTGTTACTCATATTAGACATGTTGGGTTTGGTTCTGGTCTGTTCATGGTCACAATCAAGAGCAACTTGGTGTAGCAGGAAGAAATCATCTTATTTTAATGTAAAATGCCCAGGGCTCACTATTGTCTGGATTTTGATGCTGCAGTGATGTTCTCTGAGAGCCCCCAGTAGCAGAGAGCACGGCCCAGCCTGAGTAAAGCCAATGGCTCCAGCCAAATCAGAGCTTGCAGGATCAGACTTGTAATCCTCCTGGAACAGCATGTGAGCTAATGCAACATTTCATGCCAGCCAAAGGGACAGGGCAGGTGTGAATGGATTGGGTTATGGTGTGGTTATTTGTTTTTTTTAGCTAGCTGGCCTATATAGCTTATATGGGGAAATTAAGTATAGCTTTTGTCTTATTAGCATATTTTCTCCTGAAATATAGGAAGTGGGTTTGATCTCCTGTTGCCCCCTTCTTGTCTTATCTGTCCTGTTTTGTCTCCCCATCTTGTGTCCTCCTGATCTCACACACAGGGCAGCTGTCTCTTGATGAGTTCATTGATGGGGCCAGGAAGGACAAGTGGGTGATGAAGATGTTGCAAATGGATGTAAACCCTGGGGGATGGATCTCGGAGCAGAGGCGGAAGAGTGCTTTGTTTTAAGAGAACCCAGTTTTGATATGGCTGAAAATGTGATACAGACTACAGCTGTGGCTCTCTTACTCCAGGGTGGTAGTGGCTTTCCTTGTTAATACAATCTCGGCATCCAAATGAAAACTTCAGTGGTTTAAGAAGCCGTATCTCAATCTAAAACCCATGTGCTGCAAGGACTCCTGGTACCCAGGGACTGTTTTTGTCCCATGAATAAGTCTCTGTGTATGCAACACCATGTTTGCCAGCTCTGGTTTTGGTTACACCCCAAGGAACAAACTTTTCATGTCTAACTGCAGCGGATCCTGGGCAGCATCATACTGATGACAGAATGGAAAAGTGAGAAATCCTGGTGCAGAGGCACGATCTCCAGTGCAGAGCAGTGTCTGCATTGTTAATGTCTGCAGCTACAAACATCAAACCGAAAGTGACGATAGAGGTGCTCTGATGGCAGGCTTCACGCAGTCAGGAAGTCTGTTACGCTGCATGATATGTATGCATGTTTGGTAGATTATACTAATAATGTAAAACTATTGAACACCAATGTATCACTATCAAATGAGAAGTAGATTATAAGGTTTATATTAGATATAAGCTGAGACTGCACGCAGTTGAGGAAAATACAATGCATGGGCTGGGCAGGTAGAGCAGTAGCTCCTTGCGTCTGCTTCTGTGGACGAGAGTCTGCTCCGTGTGCCCACCCAAACATGGGTTTCTGTGGGGCTGGAAAATTGGCATTTCCACACCAAGCAGCAGTAGGAATTGTACCTGTTGTTGACAGCCACATTTAGAGGACAGATTTGCACAAAGGAGATTCTGCTTTTTGAGGCCCTGTGTTTTTTACTGAATCACTGTTCTAGGACAGTTTTCTCTGCCCTGCAAAGACTGAATGAGCCCGGAGTAGCTCCAGGAGTTTCACTGCAGCGGGAGAAGTTGTGTGGAACAGGGGATGCAGGAGGAGCCGGATTTTGCTCAGCAGCATCACCGCGATGAGAAGGCTGGCACTGCTTTGTCGGCAGGACTAGAATGAAATGAGTGACAAAAATCCAAGTGAGTTACTGAAGTAGTACAGTGGTTTTACACTGGACTTAATTTAGCCATGCTACAGATATAAAATTTGCACAGCTTGTAGGTTGAGCTCTGCTATTCTTACAGCTAACCCATAAACCTATATATGTACATATATATGGGAAGAACTTGAGTTGGACTAATACTTTGGTTCACTTTTATTGGATTTATTGGATTTTTTTACAAGAAAATATTCACCTGCAAAATAACATGAGCTTTTCTGTCTTACTTATTTTCCAGTGGGATTACTGGGCCAAGTCACATCCATGAAGAGATTTGCAATCCCTTTTTTGGTGGCCTTTAATTGTGACAATTATCTTTTGCTAGGCGATCATTTTGCTGGTTTCCAGTTTTGTCAATTTAACCAATGTTTAAGTTCAGGAACAGGAGGAAGTATTCAGGGTAGGGTGCAATCAGTGCTAGAGTTCAAATGCATATACATTTCCACTTCTAAATAGCCTTTCTAAGGGTTCTCTGTAAATACTCTTGCTTGTGGCCTGCTTACTTGTCAGAGTAGATTAGACTTCTAGTTTATGCTGCTGTAATGTAGCTGTCCAAAGCTCATTCAAGTCAATAGTTTATCAACCAAAGACCTGAAAGAAAAATCTCACTTCCAGCTAACATCAGGACCTGGAAGAAAAGATTCACTTCACTGATCTGCAAACTCATGGACAAACACTTTCATGACAGGATACAAATCCCTAATTCCTCAAATTTCAGCATCTGAAGCAATGTAATGCTTCTGCTTCTCACAATTTTTAATATAGTTACATAGCTGCATACTGTGGTTTTAATTAAATGTTTTGAATTTTCTTATCCTGCTCACCTGGTCAGATCAGGCACCTGAGGAGCTGTGGGGCACCTCCCACACACGCAGTCCTCTGATGGGGTGGTAGAGGGCATCCTAACACTGAGCACTTCTGCAGTTGGTGGTAGAAATTCTGTAACAAGATTTTAATAAAGGATTATTAATTTGTTTTGGAGTATTTTTCACTCAAGGAAGCTGAAGGCCTCAGTATCAGACCAAAATTATAGTCGTTAAGACTGACGTAATGGATTTAAGGGAAGTGATGGGAGTTGAGAGCAGCAGCTAACCTGGATAAGACAACCATGAGGCAGAGATGGTGATGCTGTTGCAGATGCAGAGTAGGAAAGGAGTCTCTTCTGTTTAACTGCTGTGTAATGACAGAGAAGAGTGTGTATGATATTCATTTTCTGAATGGAATTTGAAATAGTTGCTCACAATAAGCTGAGCTGATGCTGCAGCAGAGTTTTGCCCCTGCTAGGACCAAAGCAGGAACTGCAAAGAACGTAGGACCTGAAGTAAAGCACTGGGCTCGGCTGCAGGATGCCTGGGCAGGAGTAAGGCAGTAGCAGTGCACTTGTGTTAGAGCTGGCATAACCCAGTGGAAAATCTCTTACGAATCTGGTGATTTTTTTGTCAAGAAATCAGAAGGTGCTTTAGTCTGAGTCCTCTTTTTAAATCCACAGGTATAAATGCTTTGATCTCCTCCCAAACTCAACTCTGCATTCACATCAAGGTACTGAAGCCAGACATTTTGCATAATCCATTTTCCAGACTCACAGCCCAGCAAGAACTGGATTTGACTGATTGGATTTCTTTTTGGTCTAAATGGGGAAACAGGATGACTTGGAAAGGGCAAACGGCATCTGATTTTCTGAGCTTGTTACCATCTGCTCTGATGTTTGATGTACCCAAAGTTGGGTAGGATTGAAGGTGAAATAATCTGGTTAGAAAACTGAAGGTGAGGCTGCTGCTGAAGGTGGCTGACTGAGAGGGACTGGGAGCCGAGAAGGCATTGCATCTGAAAATGCTCTGGAGGGTGCATTCCCAGGGAACATGCTGAGTGCAGTCCTGAGCAGCAGCAATAACGAGGCCGAGAAGGAAAGAGAATTACTTCTGACTCTGTGCTTAGCCATACTCTTTATTTGCCTATGTCCCTGATATCCTGAGGGGATATTCTGTGGGTAGCTGGGGTTTGGTGGCTGCCCAGAGGAAAGGCAGGTGTCCAGGTCACCCACAAAACACCCACGTGCAGCTTCCCCTTGAAAATGCTGTGTTGAAAAACAGAGTGGCCATGCCAGCACTTGCGCGGCCCCGTGCTGCTTGCTATAGTGGCTTCTTGTGGCTGCACCGTGCCTGGTCACTTTCTCACCGTGCTGGTGTTGAGCTCTGCAGTGTGGGAGAATGCTCGCTTCTTTCTTCCTCCTCTCCAAGTGAAAGTGCACCTCAGAAGGTTAGAATCTCAAACATATTACCCATAAAGACTTTGTATTTAAGGTAATCCAATGGTATTCTGGGATGTGATGCATGACATGGGAACACTGAAGCTGTGCTGTAGTGCACATGAAAGGTCCCTTATCTCCCTGGGGATAAATAAGGGACCTTTTGAAGCACCTGGCTGAGAACCTGCTCTGTTTCATTATGTCTTTCAGTCCTCACACCCTGATGCGCCAGGAAGTAAAAGGAGATATTTTTGCAGTCTGCTATCACCCGTTCTTTAGCCACATTGGCTCTGATCAATTTCATTGTCTCAAGGCCCTCGGGCCCCGTTTCCAGCTGGTGCCCACAAGCAGCCACCAAGGGTCAGCTCCCCCAGACCCGGGTGGCACCAGGGACGAGCCCAAGCCCAGCGCGTGGCTGCAGGCAGGGAAATGACAGGGACAGGGAAAGCCCTGGCCCGAGGTCCCGAGGGTGCCTGCAGCACCTCCCAGCCTCGAGTGCTCTGTGGAGCTGTGGTTTTTGCAGCCCACGTGAGGCCGATGCGCATTGCAGTTTTTACGGTGTTTTGGCATCTAAACCCTGCTGAGATAAACTGCATGGTGCTACCGAAAATCACTTGCTGAATGGCTTTGGTGTAGCTGCGACTCTTAATGACCGTGGCTGCTGGTGCAGTCACCGTGAGCTGGAGGCAGAGCTGGGCCCTGACCTCAGAGCTCCCGTGCCACCCCGCGGGCGTCACCCGCTGCCCCTCTGATGTCAGCTCCCCATAATCGCCCCTCCTGCACTCGCCGGAGAGGTTGCGCTGCTGGTCACTCACCAGTGACAGTCACGAGAGTGAGCAATGCATCCGTGGCTGGCAGCTGAAGAGCCGCCACCATTTTGAAAGAAATTAATTACTCATGATTAGGGCAAAGAGAGTCACGATATTAGTTTTTAATTATTTTTAATTTGCTTTCTTTGAGGCTGAGAAAACATCTTTTGGAGAGACGCTGAGGTTTGCAAGGTGCCTTCAGCCAGCCAGCTGTTCTGAGACAGCACTTTTAGAACAACTTTGTCTTGGAGTTTAGCATTAAAGAGAAGTTGGGCTTGTTGGGGCTTCTTGCCGCTTCTCGGGAATTCAGAGGAGAGGGAGGCTGAGGGAGGAGAGGCTCACGGGGCTCTCTTTGCCTCTGGGCAGAGGACAGGGGCAGGACAGAGCTGTGGGGCTGTCACATGCAGCCCAGAAGGAAGGGGGGAGGAAAGCAGCAGGTGCCTGGAAATGTCGGGGAATAAAGCAGAGCTCTAGAAGAAAAGGCAATAGGAATACCCATGGGTGAGTTTTTCTTAAAGAGAGCTAAACCTGCTTCATGCAAACAACAGCAGGCAGAGCTCATATTATGTGAGAAACCAGGAAACCTCCTTGCTTGTGCTGTTCTTGTAAAAGAACTACACAAATGAAGCCAAACCAAAGGTCTCTGCGCTTGCATCAGAGAGTTAATCTGTTCTGCTGGAAGTAGAATGATGGATTGAAAGAGAGAAAAAGCACAACCTGAAATAATCTTGTAAAATATCTTTATTAGTTCACTATAAGATCAGAAGTACAAAAGCTTCCAGGTAAAATGCTGTCAAATGAAAAAGATGCACAGGAAAAAAATGGTCAGAAAGTTGCTTATGAACTGCAAGCATCCAGTGATAAATAACAAGTCTTGCAGCTAGGCAAGAGCTCCTTCCTGGTGCCCTGTATTGCCTCACCGCGCCTGAAACCAGCTCCCACCAGATGAAGAAACTGCTCTCTGTGCAGCCACGGCGCAGGGGCAGCAGGCCCTGCCGGGTCCTGGGTGCAGCCCTGCTTGTGGCATGGGGTGAGCAGCACCGGCAGAGGAGACTGCTGCCCCAGGGTGCTACAGTGAGGGGTGAGCGGGTTTTATTCCACGGGGGACAGTGCTTGAGCCCGCAGCACTGCAGGGGTGCTGGTACTTGTTGCCCGCTCCTGAGTACTCGGGTATTTGCAGATGCTCGTGGCGTGAACACTGCGTCCAGCTCATCTCTACCAGCTCACCATCCGAACTGCACAGACTGCTCACTGCCTCTGTGGTTAAAAACACAGGATGCTCAAGGATGCCATGGAGAGCTTACACAAGAGTTTGTTGTACAGGTGATAAGCCATGCAGGAATATTCCTATTAACGCGTGCAAAACTGGTCCTTCTCAGGTTACTGCCACTGCAGCCCTTCCAGATATTTCAGGGAGTAGCATACCCTTAAAGTTCAGATAGTTGTTAAGAAAAGGCACCATTCTATGTTTTTAATGATTTAAAACAAAGAAAAGCCACTTCATTCGCCACTCTCCTTTTTCTAGCTCGTAGATGTTTTTATCTTGTAATATCACTACTGATTGCTAACATAATAACAAATCAAAAAATGAGTGACCAAAACCACTGATCTCATCTGCTTTTGGGAAAAGCATTGAGGATGCTCTGGAAGTATACCTGGAAAGAAGAGTTTCAGGTCTGCTTTCTAGGTTTTGTATGTTCAAATGCTACTCTGCTCTTAGAAGGGACACTAAGCTCTGCGTGTCAAGAGACGTGTTGTGCGGATGCTGGCATTGGCCACTAGCTCGGTGTGAGTTTTGACTGCTCTATTGGTAGTTTATCTAATGCACTGCGTGCTCTGGCTCTCCCTCCCCAGGGAGGCGAGGCTTTGCACGACTACGCAGCAGCAACATTCGGAGGCACCTGAATAGCAGCTGGCGCCGGTGGCCCCGCTGGCAGCCCCGCGGTGGCTGCGTTTCCAGCGTGCCGAGCCTCTGCCGCAGCTCCCCCTCCTCGCTCAGCCCGTCTGCCACCGGAGTGATGCCTTCAGGGGGGACGCCGGTCCCTGTGCTAGCAGGATGCTCTAACTCCTCGTCACACTGGCACTGGGGCAGCTCCCCGGCTCCCGCAGTCACAACCCATTTTGTTTCAATAATGCAAGGGGTGGGGGAGAAAAGATTGATGGAACATATCCTGGAGCCTACTGGGCATCCTCCTCTGCCTCCTCTGAGGCATGTGGGTTCTTCCCGTCATTCTGGATTAACTGGACGATGTGTGTCAGGTCCAGGCTGCGGGTGAGAATGTCGAGCAGCACTTCATCCTTTTGCACACCCTCCATGAACTCCTCCAGCGAGAGCTCGCCTGCGAGAGCACGGTCAGAAAACACCCGTTGGGTCTTGCAGCCTTCAACCTCCACCCGCAGCCTCTAAACAAGCCCAGAGGAGCTATGGGCATGGGCTGAAAAACGGGGCCCACCCTGGGTATCATACAGCCCAAACCCATCACAGATAAACCCTGCACAGATCCCACAGAGCCAGCACAAAGGGGCAGTCTGCAGTGTCCCCCCTGGCCCGATGGTGACATGTGGAAGGGGAGCGGGAGCTAAACCTTCACCCGATGTCCTGCTATTTTGGGACATCCAACATCTGGAATTGCTCTGGCAGACCAGACCGCAGGGAAGGGGGAAGGTGAGGGCAGTGTTTGGCATTGCGTAAGAAAGCTCCTCACCATCTCCATTTATATCGATTTTATCAAACACCATGTTTGTGAATTCCTCAGCTGTCATCGTATCGTTGCACCGGTTGATAGCTCGGATGGCCTGCAGGGAAAGAAGAACACACGGAACAAGGATGAATGTCATGCATATTTATGTATCTGTTGGTACAAGTGGCTAAGTGATCTGATATGAGAGGCCAAACTTTTTTCAGGCATTTAGGTTCTGAAACGAATAAATAAGTCCTTTCTAAAAAACCTGGATATTAAAATCACTTTAAATTGCAATCAATGCATTAAAGATTAAGTGGACCTACTGGGATAAGCTAGGGGCTGCTCACCTCTGAAGATCCTTAGGTTAAATTCAAGTGCTTATCTCAGCCTGGGTTTCAGTGGATGCGGTTAAACAACCTGCAATTAGAAGGCAGGGGCTTGCTGCGTGTCGGGGCGTGCAGGTGCCGCGGGGAGGTGCGGGGCAGCAAGGGCAAGACAGGTCCGGCGAGGGCGTCCGGTCTGCTGGGGAACTGGCAGAGGAAAAGCAGGAGGTTTGGCCAGTGCCTACTAATTTACCAGGGAGGTGTCTTTCGGGTTGGAATATTCCTGTTACAGCCTTTCTGTCTACCCACGTCTAATAACCATCGTCTGCAGAAGAAACAGAACAAGCTGAGCCCACTCACTTTGATGATGTTTAGCAATTCTCCCCGGTCAATGCAGCCATTCCCGTCTACGTCGTAGAGTTTGAAATACCATCGCAGCTTCTGATCCACCTTCCCTTTCAGGACCAAACTCAGAGCTGCCACATATTCCATAAAATCTATGTAGCCATCCTAAAAGCAGAAGGTTAGAAGCTGGATGAGATTCAAAGCCAAGAGTCAGGCAGTAAGTGACGTTGCCGGTCACTTCTGGAAGACCCTGCTGGACAGCTTCCGCACGCGGCCACCACCCCGCGGGCAGCAGCTCAGGAAGCGCAGCAGAGGCGTTGGGTGCCGGTCCCCTGCCAGCTAAAGCCAATTCACTGTACGGAGAGGACTCCATTTTAATCCATGCAGAGCCATTCTGTGCTGATAATGAACGAACTCAGCGCGTGTACCTGGCTTGGGGACTAACAAGCCTCAAAAGCTACCCTGTGCTAAAGGGATCTCCCTATGCAAAGCAGCAGTAATTCAGAGGTGAAAGAGGAACACGGTTATGCAGACGAACCCTGATGGATTACCTAATGTTACACACTTACAGCTCTTTTCTGCTGTAAAGGGGTCTTTCTTGCAGACCTCCAGCAGAGAAACGAACCCAGGAAGCACCCCAACATGATGCTGACATCTTGGGACGAGACGGCCCTGCTCTTTTCCTGTGCTCCTTGTGTACCTGGTTCATGCTTGATCAAGTCAAAAGCACAAGGAGTTTTATCTCTGACTTTCTCCAAGGAGCATTTTCCCACCACCAACTCACTCCCTGGTGCTGGAGACGTTCAGCTGGGCTCACAGGCGGGTCTCCAGCCCAGGTTGCAGTACGAGTGCAAAGCTGGCCTGGGGTGAGCTCATGTGCCACCAGCCTGCTTCCAAATGCTGCCTGGTGACATTCACCACTTCTAGGAAGTTTGCTGGAATGCATAGTGGAGCATTGCAGAGCAATTCGATGGCACACACCGTTGATATTGGTACCGTACTCTTTCCATTGAAAGCACTTCAGTGGAAAATGGTACCTGCTACAAAACCATGGAAAATCTTCTGGAGAGAATAAGGCAGCGTTGCATCAATGAACAAAGGCATGGACTGCCCCATGGGGCCGATTCCAGAAGAGATCATCTGCTGCTCCACTGCTGCAGGAGCCGGATTAGGTGCAAATCGCTGCTGAGCCCCCTCCCAGCCGGGATTTCCTGAGCATCAATTCCTTTTCTCGGCACACATTCAAATACCAGACAGTGAGCAAGGTAAAGGCCCAGGCACAAGCAAAACCACCTGAAGGATTTACAGCCTAAAATATATTATTTTCAATGGGATAAAGTCCATTAAACCATAAAACATACTCCTCATCTCACAGGAGATCCCGCACCAGCGATCAGGCACTCCGACAGCCCTGCACGCAAACCTCTGCTGGGAACGGCAGCTCGTTGTTGTGGTACAGAGCACATATAATAAAATCAATGAAACTGCAATCCATTTGTAATTTAAAACAATAGAAAAACAAAGCCAATCTGTTCTGCAAACCATGGCTCATGCCACACTGGGTGGCTTGGGAACTGGCTGTTTCTGCAGGGACACAGCACTTGTTCTCATAAGCCGTTCACTTGATTGTTCCTTACTAAGGTTAGGTATTTAGGGATTTAAGGGCACTTCATTTTAAAGGGATCACAGTCTGCCAGATATAACCCCACAATTTTGCTAATTTAAAATTAAAAGGGAATTATCAATCCTTGGAGAGCATCTTTTCTTCCAGAACAGTCAGCAGGTGAGGAATTTGTGTTCACTGCTGTCTGATGCCCATTTTTTCACATTGCCTAGCTTACTTTACAGTTTATGAGGCAGTAGAGAATCAGGCCATACATTTTTAGATGCACATTTATACTCGCATTCACCCGAATACTACACACGCAATCACACCCATGGAGCAGAGCACAGCCTGTCTGCAGCAGGTCAAGTGGGAAGGACAATATTTACCTTATTAAAGTCAAACGTCTCAAACATTTGCTCAACATATTTGTTTGCTGCTGGACTCAGGTTTTTCAAGCCAAAAAACTGTTTGAACTCATAGAGGGTGAGCTGGCCCGAAGGGCACTCCGTCATGAACTTCTTGTACCACTGGTGGCACTCGGTAGCGCTCAGCTCCTCCACAGCTTTCCCGTCCATGTTCCCCATCTCCGCACCAAGCACTGGTCACTTTGCAGGCAAAACAGAAAGTTTGTGGATGTTTTCTGAAGTTTGGGGGATTGTCTTTTAAATTCTGCTTCTTGCCCTTGAAGTCCGACTGTCCCCACCTTTGCAGGGATCACAGTATCGGAAAAAACAACTGCCTTGTGCAGACTGTCCCGATCCAGCGTTGGTGGTGACGCACACAAGACTCCTCTCTCTCCCCAGGCAAACTTAAAAGCACAAAACCCAAAAAGCATAGAAGAGCAGCCCGGAGGACGACATTTAAGTACCCAGCAAATCCTTCCTTGGCCAATGAGGAGCAGGGTGGGGGTGGGCCCCCACCAGGAGCATTAAGTGTTCAGGGTTAAAATAGAAAGCAGGTAAAATGGGAAAGTCTTGCAGATTACAGGCCCAGCAGAAGATTATGAGGGTGGAATTTGCTCCTTGACAGTGTAATCTCCTAATCCACTTCATTTACAATTTTTTGTGGGCTCACATGAGCAACAACTTTTGCACCAAAATCAGTGTAAGAAAAAAGAGAGAAAAACACTCAGAGGTCCCTGTGCTGTTGGTGTCTTTTTGGTCTTCCTTAGTCCTACTGTGCTGGAGGATTTCCAGGTCGGAAATCAGTTTGAAATTCAGGAAGGGGAGCTGTCGTTTCAGCTCCTATAAAGGATGCTACACCAGGGTAAATCTGGTGTGCTGAGACAACACAGAAACACGACTCTGAGTGGCAAAGCCCACGTGCTTTAAAGGCAGCCACCAGGTGCTGTGAGTGGAAGTCCCCCTGCACCGAGCTGCTGAGTGCCCCGTGCTCGCCCTCCCTGTCCTGCTGCTTTGGGCTTTCTCCCACCGACCAGCCCCGAACACGGCCCCCCGGCAGCGTGTGCGGGCCGGCGGGTTACCAGCACCCGGACAGCTTCCGTGGGGTTGAATGCAGCTGTGATTTCCATTTGTGATGAATGCCCATGAAACTCTCGATGTAAATAGGAACGAAACCAGTGTTGGTACTCCTCTGAAGCACAGCAGTCAGGGGAGGACTGGGAGACAAAAAAAGCGTATCGTAACGAAGTAGCATGGACCAGACCCTCCACTAGTGCTGAAATCAGTGTAACTGCCAGACTTCTGCCTGCAGAGTCTGTCCTGTAGCACTTTGGTTTTAGATCTGACAACGTTAAGACAAAGAGACTAACTTTTGTGTTGCAGAGCTCGGTATTGCTTCTGCACTGCAGTAAATTAGGAATAACTCTGCTAAAGTAGGTGGCATTACACAAGCACAAAGCAGTTATGAAGAAGGAATTAGATCGAGGAACCCTAATTGGATGTACTAATCCTGCACTCGACAGCAGCGGCCGGCTCGGCTCCCCGCTGCGCACAGCACCTGCGAGCAAAGGCAGCCTCGGTCAGTGCCCCAGGCACTGACCCTCTGCCAAGCTGGGACCCTGCTGGGATGGCCTGTCCGGAAACACAGGAAGGGTTTGCGATATTTAGGCTCTCATTAACAGCAGAAAGGTGGCGTGGTAAAGGTGGCTGCAGAGACGTGCCGGCTGCATTTCAGCTCCAATGACTGCCTGCTTTCTGAGTGCCGCAAACGAAATGTGCTTCCCATTCACTAAGAACAACGCTTTGCCTGTGCCTAGGGAAGCCTTGTGAGAGAAGGGCTCCTTTCAAAGCGGGAGCAGAGCTGAGGCTCAGCCACAGAAGCCGGTGAAACCTTCCCAGGTTTTGCAGCATGCGCTAGGGCCAGGACGGAGGCAGATGAGCCTCGCTGGTGATTCGTGCGGAGCCGTGCACTGCCGACACCCAGTGCCTCTATTTAAGTAGTTGGCAATAAATGACAAGACAGTTTGGACTGGGTGTTAGAGCAAAATCCACACCGCGTGATCCCATGGGGAGCAGCACCGTGACCTCGCCGCCTGTCCCCTGAGTCAGTGGTCACCGCTGGGCTAGCTCAGGCGCTCGGATGGGAAGCTGGAGTCACAGTAATCGGTGCTTTCATTGCTTGGCTTTATTGCTCTGGACTATGGCTTTGTGTTGAGGACAGGTCTCCATTTCACAATGTTGGCACTCGGGACGTCTATCACCTTCCTGGTGTGATCGGTGTTGTGGCGATAGAGGTACCCACAGGTTGGCCGCTGCGCGGTGTAGAAGGGGCTGTACGAGTTGGAGCAGCTTGGTGTGTAGAAGAGAAACTTGAAGGAGTCAGGCTCACGGCCCCCAAAATGGGTGGCAAAGGGAACAAAGTGAGAGGCCAGCAGCTGGTCCTTACGGTGCTGCGCTGGGGACAGCTGGCTCTTCGGGGCGGGAGGGTTGCAGGAGACATCCTGCATCATTTTGGTCTTCTCCGTCCCCTTTGGTCTGTTGTGGTCTTTGCCAGGGGCTTCTGGTGTTTTGGTCACCTGTGGAGCAAAAAAGTCAGACAAACACATTGCAGCTGCCCCCGCACTGCCATCCTCCTTCAGTGTTTAAAGCCCGGACATAAGAGTTGTGTACCAGTGGCCAAAAATCTTAATGAAAATTAACCAAAGTACACTGAGGGACTTGGGCTCATCCTCCCACCGCTTTGGGGGAATACTGCTTTTTCCTTCGGTGTTTGGCAGAGTGGAGCTCCGGTCCCAGATCAGGGTCTCTTTTATCATACCTATAAATAATATTAATACTTGCTCTTTCCACAGCCATGTGAAGTCTTCAAGCAGCAGCCATGGCAAATCAGCCGTGAAAACAGCTTAACCCAGCCTGACGCACGAGGTGCAATGGGGCATGTGAGCGACGACAGCAGGCAGCGCCGTCCTGCCATGCTCAGCCCGCTGCAGCAGCTCGGCAGCCCCCAGTCCCTCTGTGCTCACCTGACGCCATCCCCTGCCTCCTACTTCTGAGCTAACTGTTCTGAGCATGTCTCTAAGTGGCTTTTTTTTCACCAGAAATGCAAAGGGAAAAAGAGGATTGTTGAATCTAGTGAGGCAAGCTCATCCTTGCAGCCAGCTGGGCCACGTGTCTGAAGTCCTGGAGCAAGCGGCATCCTCACCGGTACGCACAGTGCGGGGGACCAGGGGCCGCAGAAACAGCCCCTTTCACCTTTGCATTTGCGGGAACCCTTTGCTAGAGGACGTGGTGTGGATGTGTGCCCGAACAGACACGGGCCTGCCTTGTCCCCCTTGGCTACTCCAAGACTGTGCTTGACTGCAGAAGTATTTTTGCTGTGGTCGTTTAACCATGACTCAGTTATCTTGTTTTCATTGATGACACCTCTGTGCCAATGGAAACTGACTCTTCCCCCGGCAATTATTCTATTTACTCCTGGGTGTCCTAAATAAACTCTTTGCTGTCTGGCTTTATTTTTAACTGTGTAAAGAGGTTTACTAGTTTCCATGATGCCCTGGCTTACTTGGTGCTCTATTTTGGTTCTGTGTGGCTGGCTCTGAACAGTGGCTGCTAAACCTATTATGAGGGGGACACCAGTGAATTGTTTATCAAAATCTCCTTACGGTCTCTGGGGGAAATGATGAGATCCCCCAGGTTTATCACCTCTTTTTGTCACTCATTTCCCAGATGCAGCCACCTGCCAGACGCTTGGAAGTCTCCATGGCTGGAGCTCAGCACAAGTGCTACTTGAGCAGTTGCTACTGCAAGGAAATGCCAGGGCTTCCAGCGTTTCCCACTGAGGACAAACTACTGGGGTTTTCAGTCCCGAAGGCCTAAGAGCAGACCTTGCACCACTACCGCCATTTCAGCGTGGTTTGTGAATCCCTGCTCTGAACACACTGTTTGCTCAGAACCGATTATATTCACACACATGCATGATTACAGCTCACTGCTTTGCTCGCTTTGACAGATAAGAGACAAGTATGCACATGACTGCGCTGCTGCAACTGCATCCACCCAGCAGGGAGGCATTAACGTTATTAAAGCAGTGCATTTGGGGTGTGTAGGGGAGGCCTTAGTTGCTTTGAAAACCTAACTGCTAAGTCATGTAGATGCCTTCGGATGTGCAAGCCTTGCCGGGGCTCTGCGAAGCAGGGCAGTGACGGGCAGAACACCACGCCAGGGAGTGCTGAGCTTCGGGCTTCGCTCTTGCCATGGCGTTCGCCTGCCCTGGGCTCCCTGCTCACCCTGTGAGGCATTTATAGTTGGCAGGATCCTTCGTGCCCCTGTGAGTGCACCTGCTTACGTGATCGCTGTCGTTGAGGGGAAGCACCAGCTCAACATCCACGTCCCTATTTTTGGCACTGCCAGAGTTCTGAGCTGGGATTAAGAGTCCCATGTAATCCTATTGCATTCAGCCCTGCATTTAGAGCTCTCTAATCCCTCCCAGATTGTCTGCTGTCTCCCAGAGAAGATCCCCACAGGTGGGGTCACAGAGGCTAGGCTGACTTCAGTCACCGGGGGAGTAGGAAGGGCTCAGACGTCCGCCCCAGGTGAGCTGGGGTTCCCCTGCAGGGCTGCCCCTGCCGCTCCCACCTCCCTGCGCTGCGCAGCCGGCAGCCCCCGCTCGGCAGCTCGTCACTGTCCCCGTGCTCATTGCTGGCGTCTCCCTGCGAGCCCTCGGTGCCCGTGGGACGAAGCCACTCGAGCACGGTGCAGCCGGCTGGGTTTGCGCGGTGGGGCAGGGACACTGCAGCACCCTGGCACCGCCAGGTCCTGCCAGCAAAACTCTCCCCAGGACCGTGCTCTGGGGTGACGCCGTGTCGTGATGCCCAGCCCCACACTCCCACTGGTGCTGCTCGCCCCTCAGCACGCAGGGACAAATCCCACCCCACCAAGGCAGAGTCCCCCAGCCACCCCAGGTGCCAGCATCCCTTCGGTGGGTGGGGAGGACCCACCCCAGCCTCTGGACATTGCTGCAATGGGGCCACCAGCCCAGCAGCTGCAGTCCCACAAGACCCCTTTATCCCAGCCACCCTCAGGAAAAGGGCTTCCTAGCCCCCGTCCTGCAGGAAGGGGACACCGGGCATTCCTCCTGCAAGCCGTGAGCTGGGGGCTGCCACCTGTGAGGACATCTTCCTGGTGGGGACCTCAGCATGCAGGGATGGCTGGGACAGAGGCTGGAGGCAGTAGAGCTGCTGGGGACAGTGCCAGCCACAAGTGCCTTTGGGGCCACCAGGGCCATTGTGACCACCGTGGTGTCACTGGCGTGGTGGCTCCTGAGCGAGGGATGCCCAGGCTGAGCAGGGCTCCCTGGGCAGCGGGTGCGGAGGAGCGCAGGGGCTCGGCCATAGGCAATTAGGCGGTGTCTGCCGCCGCTGGCCGTGCTGCAGGCTGCTCTGCTGGCCCTGCTGCCACCACCGAAACGTGGCGCTGGCGGCACGGACCTGCTCTCCCTACGGACACGAGCTGTTTCTCTGCGTGGGCTTCTCCTCCCACCCCCTCCCTCCCTCCTTCGGGGTCTGGCGGGGGAACCACGCTGCACAAGCACTTCACACACCTGCGAACGCAGCACTGGGAGATCTACATCTGCAGGGTGCAGCTCCTCACGCTGATGCGAAGGCAGATTGTTCTGGGGTGTTTACCTGCGTTAGGATCAAAGACAGCCTCACGCTGAGGTGTGTTACATCACAGCAGTGCTCACAAGGCTATTTCTGTGCCACAAAATCAGCTGTGAAGGGCAAACACCATGGAAGCGGCTGAGCAGGAGCTCAGCTGGGTGCAGGGAGTGCGGAATGAAAGCTGAGGTGTTCTGCAGAAGGGTGAAGAACACAAAGGGGAAGGTCCATTTTTATTAACAGGAGGAGGATAAAGAGCAAATATTTTCCTCTTGGAACAAATATAAGGGAGTGTGCACATGAGCTCCTGCAGACTTGTTCAGCTGCTTGTGTTCACTGGGATAATAAATGCACCTCAAAGAGCACATCGCTTCATGTTGTGAGGAACGTGTTTGCTGATGCTCCTCACCCTGCGTGAGGCACAGGTAGGGTCAGCACCCCCCATGCTCACAGGTGCTGCTCTGGAGCCCTCTGCTCTGCTCTGCACTGCCCTGCCCTGCTCTGCTGGCCCTCAGTGCCAGGCTCCAGCAGCTCCTGGGATTTGCTGTGAGCAAAGCAGAAAGGCAAAAGAAAGAGATGCTCAGATGGGCACAGAAAACTACAGCATCAAAATGTACGAGAGATCAGTCCCAGGCACTTTCTCAGCCTGAGTTTTGCCATTTGACTTCCCCGGCGCTTGCACCTTTTGCTCTTCCATCGAAGTATTCACGTGACCCCCGTCTCTGGGGTGCAGGAACGCCTCGGCAGCGATGCCAGGGAGCTGAACCATCCCTTCCTGCTACCGCACAGCACCACTGCAGCTGCACAGCCCCTTTGAAGTCTCTGTGGTGCAACGACATTCTGTGAAACGGCTTTGTGCAAAAGCCCAGGCTTTCTCATTCCACAGAATTTTATTGGCTTCTCTTCTTAGAATAGTTCCTCTTCTCCTTCCCCTTTCCTTGACTTTCTTTGTCTCTCTGTATACCCTGTTCAATTTGTTCAGTCTAAGATTGTAAATATCAGCCAGCACGTGTGCCTCGCGTATCTTGCAAAGATATTGTGTCCTTTGCTCGTAACATACAAGCCTTTCTTCTCGCCCATCAGCAGGTGAAATAAACTGCTCCTTCTGGAAGTGTGTGGCTCCTTCATTTCACCTGGTTTCTGCTTTCAAGGGATGCCAGTGAATTTGCTTTAAATGTCTGGGGCTCAGGTGAATGAGTTCCTGTGAAGAGCTGGCAGGGCTCTCTCCAGCACTTTCCGTGCTCTCAGGAGGAAAGTTTCCCAGTTTCCATCCTGTTACCACCTTTATCTGCAGGCAGGACTGTCCCTTTCACTGGGATCCGGCTAAAGCACGACTGCAGGGCCCCCAGGTACGCTCCGGTGCAGCGCGCTCAGGGCATGCAGCAGTCACGCTCATGTGGATGTTTGCAGAATCGCTTCCGTTCCCTGTCTCCCGCCTAAGCAGCAGTTAAGCTAACTGTCAGAAAGGGTGCGAGTCCACTAATTACAGGCCCAGTCACAGCCCGGAGCCATCCCGTCGGCATCGGCCCGCAGGAAGGGCGCGGGCTGCCCACGGAGCCTCCCGCTCCCGGCCGGGGAGCCGCCTGCACGGCTGGTCCAGCCGGATCCTCGGAAAAACTCTGAAATAAGCATAACCCCCAGACTGCAGCCACGGAACCCACGTGGTCGGCATGCCAACTCTCCTTCTCCTTCCACCGTTTGCCATTCATGTTAATTCCCTTCATTTAAGTGCTGCCTGATCATTTATGACATGATTCGATTTCCTTTTTGCAATATCACAGCAGTACTCATTTTTTGTTGTTCCCAGGCACTTTGTACTTTGGGGCAAGAAAAGATTGTGAAAAGCATGATTTCAAAAAGTGATTAAATAAGTAATATTTATCAATGAAAAAGCAATCTCTATCAATTTGACTCTCAGAATGTGGTGGAAGTAGAAATAAATATAAGACAGGAGGACCTTACCCTGAAGCTGTGCTTCAGAGTTAATGTTTTGATGGATATTTTGAGTTTAAAGTTATCTTGAAAATCCCAGCATTTATTAATAACCAAGGTTACTCATTAACTCTCAGTTTTTATTCGTGTAACAGGAAATTGGTGGCAATGTGACACACTTGCTTTTGTACCTGAAACTAACAAAAAATGATCCGGGGTCAATTCCCTCTGTCTTTAAGTTTTTGCATCAGGAAAATTCCAACCCCTGCTAGCGTGCAGGTTGCGCGGACAAGGGAGGTGTTCGTGGCCACGCGCAGCTCTGCTGAAGCCAGCAGGGACGTGCACAGGGGCTCGCGCACGCGGAGCACAGGGGCTTTACTGCCTGGTGGGACACCTCCTAAAAACTCGGTGCCAATTTGCTCTCTAGCATACGCACGGGGAGCCAAGGGATCGCACTTCTACTCCCCCTGACTCTGGCTGTCATCTCCTAGCACTGCAAGGACGCCTGCAGATCCCAGACAGGGACTTGGGGTCCCGACGTGCCGCACAAACGGGCGAGCAGAAAGGCTTGGGGCAGGGAGCCCAGCCCTCGGGGCAGGACGGCAGCAGCGGGTGGACAAACAGATAAATAGAGGAGATAGCGAGGGAAAGATGGAAAACTATCAAGCGTGAGTGCTCAGTACACGACCAACGTGAAAAGGCCCGATCGTTTTAGGAGGAATCAGACGTTCAGCTGCATCTACCACGCAGACCCAGCCGACCCCTCGGGGCTGGCGCTCCCCAGGAGCGGGCCGGGGGGGGCTGCCCCGGCCCCCTCGCCAGGCTCGGGTGCGAGGGGAAAGCTCCGGCTCGGGCAGAGCCGCTGGTGCCGGCAGGAGGGCGGGAGGGCAGCGGAGGACGAGGAGCCGCCGGCCGGGGCGCGCCCGCGGCTGCCGGGGCTGCGGCAGCACCTGGGCGGAAGGAGGGGCCGAGGGTGGGGCCAGGTGGGGCCAGGTGGGCCCG
>VXAL01004407.1:754474-777416 GCA_013399475.1 Chauna torquata
GGGCGGCGGAGGGCAGCGCGGGGGCTCCGCGCCGGCTGCTGGAGGCGGCCTCCCCGCTGCGGTGGGGCCGCGACCGTGGTTGAAGCGGCGCAGTGCGGGGCCGCGACGCTGCTTGGCTGTTTCCGGCAGCTTTCCCACGCCCTGCTTGATCTGTTCCCTCTCGAGTTGTCGTTGTTTGCTCGCAGCCTTGTTTCCTGAAGGACCGTACGCGAGGGGGGAGCTGGGGTTCGTGTGTTCCTCGGGATTTATTTGTATTTCTCTGTGGTTTTAATTGCAATACTGTGCCCTAGAGGCTTATGTAGGAGGGAGCCAAGGTAATGGTAATGCAGCCAGGTAGATAAAAGATAGCGCTCTGTGGATGAAGTTTGGTGGCTGCAAGATTCCAACAAACTCTTCCAAGCTCAAAAGTGGCAATGCTGTTGCTGGGCGGTGCAGGGTGAAGCAGTGACCGTTGCAGCTGTTGCGAAGTGGTTACACCCTGAAGGCCAGCTGGAGGAACTGAGGTAGAATGAAAATGTGACAGGGGTGGGGGGGTTTCATGCAGCTCTTAAACACAGAAGGAAAATCGCTGATTTCTAACTGTCATAAAGCTGAGAAGGATTCAAGCCTCCCTCTGATGTGGTTTGTATTGAAAAAGAAAAAAAAAGTCGCTGTGTCTGCTTATTACAAGATTGATTTCTGTGTCTGCAATTGCAGTACAAAGGCATTCCTTTCAAGTGCAGGGAGCTGCTGTGTGGATCAGCTTGCAAAGTAAAAGCCAGAAGTCTTTGAAATCAAGTGTAAATAAGGGCCATTGAATCACTCCTTAACGTCATCTTGGCGTTTGTACCATTAATTTCATTTATATAGGGTAGTGTGACACACGCAAGCTGAGTGACCACGTTCGGAGTAGCGTGCGCTGAAGCGTGTGCTCATCGCAAGGAGCGGCGTGCTCACAGGAAAACAGTCCAAGGGGTGGGTTTCGTTGTGTCCTGAATTTTTCTGTCTTACCCGGTGAAGCCCCATCCCTGGCCCTGTCTCTTGAATATTTGCTGCATAGTTTCATGCCATTGTTTCTGCCAGAAGGAGTCCACTGCCTGTGCTAATCCCCACCTTAGTTTTTCATACAAAGTAAACAGAAGTTAAGCAATGTGGAATGGGTGTAGGTTTGCATGTCACTGACTCAGAGATTCCTGAATATAGTGACTGATGCCTCCTCCTCACTGTGAGCTGTGGATACCCTGGTGTCAGACGTGCTACGCCTGTTCCAGGTGATGCAACCCTGGAGTAGGAAGAAGTTCCATTGCATGTGCTGCAAATTGCTTATTTTATTTCCCATAACTGAGAGGATACAAACATCTTCAGAACAGACTGAACACCAGAAAGTGGCCACAGCGCGGTCAGGGCCAGCCACTCCCGACAGCCTCCAAAGGCATGTTTCCTGAGTCCTCCTTCCAGGAAAGGAAGCTGGCAGAGCACAGGTCTTGCTGGTGACATGCTCTCAGCAGGCAAGTCCTGTTTATCTAGCAAAGAAAACACAACTACAAGCAGTTCATTTTACTTTAATTAAATGCATTCAGGTTAGAGATGCTTAGTAATCTAGGATCAAAGACCTTGTGATCTTCAATCCAGTTTCTCACTGAGTTTACTTAGTGTCTTACTTAATAGAAAATTCTCCTTATTTCAAGTCTCTGAACTACTGTATCTCTGCTCCATGAAGCTGTCTGCATCCAAATTCTCATGTTGTGTTGGCCTTAATACTCGCTGAATGCGGGGTCACCCAAGGGGTTATGCAAAAATAACAATAATTACTTGCTGGCGTCTCGAGGGTCCAGGCAGCTTCTCCTTTGCCACTTGGGCCCCTTACAGGCAGTGAAGTTGTAAGCTGTTGGTAGGACCACAGTAACTGAAGTGCAGACGGATTAGTATTTTTAAAGCTGAAGAAAATGTTCCTATTGTAAAGACGCCCTTGTGAGAGAAGTTAGGGATAAGGGGAAAAAAGGAAGTCATGACTGACCGTAAAGATAGCGGTAGGATGATGGATACTCCTGGATGTATGCCAGGGTAACTTGTGGCATACTGGATGGGAGAAAGGAAAAGCTCGCGTGTGCTAGGCTCGGTGCTATGTCTGAAGGTTATGTTGAATTCATTCACCCCTCCGGAGCCTGGGGTACCTCATGTCCAGCCCCCAGCGTGGTGAAGTTCTTCGTTCCAGGTGTTTGTGCAAGTGCTTTTCTTCTGCAGGGATGCACATCAGCATTTGCCCTCCACTTTTGCCAGTGTAAAGCTGTTTCCCTGGAAGCTTCTTGCCTGATCTCTGCTGGTCTACGCAAGGTGGAGACTTAGAGCAGAGCTCCTCATAGCCTGATGAGAGGGAGACCCTTAGGTTCTGTAAAGCCTCCTTGAGGTGTTTGAGTTTGCTTTAGCTGGAGAGGTACCTGTGTAACTATTTCTGCCGCATAGTGTGAGACTGCGTGTCATCTATCCAAATCCCCGTTGGACCTGCTTGGTTAATTCGTTATTATTCTAGAGAAAAGCTGCCGTGCCTCCTGGTCTCCTCTACATGTCTGCAATGCTTGTTCTGTCCTTCCTGCTTCAAGTTTATCAAGTCCGAGTGGCAAACGCAGCCCGGTGCTGTGGCAGTGCACGACAGCCGGGGGCTTCACCTGCCCGAGCAGCGTAGGGATGGCACAGGTTGTGCTGGGGGGAGCAGGGATGCTTGCTGGGGCCAGGGCAGTGGGCGGCTGTTCGAACCATCTTGGTCACCGAGGTCGGCAGGGCAGGCAGTCCCGCTCGGGTGAGCACTGCCCCGGGGTTTGGGAGGCTGAGAAATGCAGCCCAGCCCCTCAGCTTGTGCAGGGCTTATGCAACCGTCGCTCTTCTGCTCCTCAGCCTTTAACTCCTGTACAGTACTTGACAGGAACTATTTCTGCGCTTCACACTTTAGCATGGGAGTTTGAGCGCTGCGCTTCCAAACTTTTGAAGGAGAAAAAAAAAGTCTGTTTACTTCTCAGGAGCAGTTTTGGAGTGAAGGGATTGGTTGTCTGCTTCTTCCTCCTCACTGAAACCACTATTGAAATCTGTTAGGTGGGAACACTCCTGCTGAGTTTTCTCTCTGATCACAGCCATTTTGCATGCTTTCCCCTCCTTTCTCAAACCCTTGTACTTTAATGTTGGTCTGCTTGGCTGCGAGTTATTTGTGTATCTCCTTCCAGCCAAGGTGGGGTTTACATGCTTCAGTGCTTCTGCTTGTTAATTCATGCTGTTAATCAGACACAAAGAACGTAATTAAAGTAATTTTATGAGCTTTATTCACAGTCAGAAATAAACCGGCCCAAAAGGTGTGGTTGAAGGTAAAAGCACAGGGCTGGGAACCAGGAGTACCTGATAGCTTCTCCTGCTTGTGATGCCAGGGCTCTGCGACTGTCTTTCTGCCACATTTTCTCCATTCATAGTGGTATTTCAGGGAAAGATTTTCAGAGCCTTTCTTCATAAGGCAGGATGGAGTCTAAAGGTGTTGTGGCAAGTGTGATTTGTCCTCCAGCGTCAATTGCATCGGAGGTCAGAGCGAAACTGTTCCAGCAAAGTGCAGAAGGACACTGCGGGCAATGTGCTGTCCCCCACAGCTGGCTGAGCGGCTCTGGCACCTCTCTCCCGCTGCTCGCAGCACCGGTCCTGCTGGCAGCAAAACAGAGGGGACAGGAGAAGAAGGGGGGGGAACTGGGGAAACCCCTGTGTCCATCACTGTGTCCCAGAAGGTGCAGCAAGGCGCTCTCCTCTGCTCAAGTCCCGAGGGATGGTGCCACCACTAGCAGGCAGCCGGGGTCAGGGACATCTCTGTTGTCTCTGTCCCCTGTGTAAGTGACAGGGGCCTGCTGTCGTGACAGGGACCTGCTGTCATGATAGGGCTGAGCAAAGAACCTGTAATTAGCTCTGTGCTTTGATGCAGCTGCTCTCCCTGCAGGCAGCAGCCGGCAGGTGAGCATGGGCAACAGCTCCTGGTTTGGCGTGGGCCATGGTTCCACTCTTGGCTTCTGCCTCCCCCAGGTACCAGCCACTGACAAATCAGCCAAGATAAAATCCTGCCTGTGCTTACAGGCTGTTTTGTCATCTCTGTGGGCAGCCACACTCCTGCTCTCCTGGGGGTTGGAGCCTCACCACACTATGAAGAGCTGATGCAGTTTCTCCTGAAGCATTTTCCTTCCCCAGACCTAATCTGGGTGGGGAGTGAATTGAATGCTTGTACTGACTTTTGACTCTCCTGAGGTAAATTTAAGTTAGTTGCTATTAGAAATAAGCCTTTCAGAGAGATTTGGTGCCTGCTCTGTGCTTTTTCAACTCCAGCACCTGGAGCTCTGGGAAAAGCCTTGGTCTCGTGGGGTGCCAGGACTGCCCAGCCGGGTCCTGCGCCCCTGGACCTGCCTCCTCCCATCCTCAACTCGGTTCCAAAACACCCGAATACTCCTCAAAATCTGATGTTTCCTTGGAAACATCATTCCTGGGAGCTGATATTAGCAAATCCTTCACAGCACTTGCTGAAATTAGGTGTTGTCCAGTGCTGTTTTTCCTGTTGCCTCAAATGCAGAGCTGCTGTTAACAGTCTTCTCTCCCTCTCAGGTGAAGTGATTGAAGTGTACTATGGTGATAATCGCTTTGGGACAATGACCGACTCTGGAACAGCAACACTTAAGCCTCGTCCGAGAGTCCGGCCGCTGCTGACTTTCTTACCCCTTGTGAGTATCGGGCTCACTGCTGAGGTTGGTTACAGCAGTGCTTGTAGCTGGCTCCCAGAACCAGCTGGGCTGGCTGCTCCTCTCACCCTCTACCTGGGGGAAGAAGATAAATGAAAAGCAAAATCACTCAATAATGATGGTGGATACAAGGGATTAGGACGTGATCCGAGTTCAAGGTTTATGTTGGACATAGGCAAGGTACTTGGGTGAGAGATGTGAGCACTATCAGACTTGTATTTTCAATCTAAAAAACATGACTGAGCATATAGATGGTAGATCTGATTTGCACTGCATTTTGTATAACTGCTGCTGGCAGTGTCTCTCTGGATCAGGCATGTTGCTGGATAGAGCAATAGCAAAACTGTCACGTTTCTGGCATAGGAATGAGGAGGCGATGCAGCAGGTGTCTGCAGAGGCTGATGGACTGCACCATCTCCAAATATGCTTTATTCTGGTGTGAGACAAGGGAGTCTTAAATGGCCCATAGAAAAGTAACTGTTTGGGCTCAGTTGCAATTCCTCTGAACACAGGGAGACCGAAGCCCATGCCAGTTACTCCTAATTGCTTGCTGCTTTCTAGGACCATGAAAACGTAAGTTGTCCATTATTAAACTTTATGGGAAATCTCGTCCAATGGACAGAACACCCTCCTGTAGTGTCCCCTCTGTCCCAACCCAAACACTAGACACAAATGTCAAATGCCACAAGCTCAGCAAACATGCGTACTGGGAAGTGGGTGAGGTTACATTTTTTACCTTTTCTGTAAGAAGTTTGGCTTTCACAGAGATAGTCACCCCCTCTGTCACTCTCCAAAGGTTGGCGGGGAGGAAAGATGAGCATGTCTGTGCCAGATGGGGTTAACCCCAAAGATGACATCTTCATGTGTTGCTTGTTGAGTTTGCAATGGTTGGTCATGTACCTGATCGGTTCTGCTGCTGATGGCTAGGATCAAAGCGTTGCGAGTGTGCACCAGAAGCCGAGGGCGGCTGCTGCCAGCGAGCAGGCGACGCGGAGCTCCTCCACCAAGGGCGAGCCTGGGAGCGGGAGCAGGATGGCGGTTTTCTCCCGTGGTTTCCGGGTTTGTTCTCTGCATCAGAGCAGTTGTGGGTGGTTGTCACGCCTGTGTTATCAGGACATTCTCGTGAACCTTTACATGGTTGTTGAACAGTTGTTTTTCCCAATCTCTGTATGTGGTAAACAGCTCCATGCAGAGCTACCAGTGCTCCCGCAGCAGCTGGACACAGGGACCAAAGCAGTGAGTGCCAACGCAGCTGGACCCAGAGCTGGCTTTAACCCAGCTGGGAAACCCTGCTGCCTCTAAAAGCCACAGGGGCTTGTTGCTGGCTTTGATGCTACAGTGTCACGTGTGCTGAGCAAGCTTTTCTCCTGTGTTAACGCACCTTTCCAAGGATCTCGTCTCATGAAGACTTCAGGGAAGTGCATGACTGCTCAGAGGTATCTTGGAGATGGAATCAGCTAAATCTGAAGTGATGCACATAGGTCACTGAAGACAGTAAAACACACTTAAACCCTTGGTCTTAACAAGTAAATCCTCCCTGAGCAAGGGATGTTTTCCTTGTACATCCTCATCCCTTAGAGCAGTCATCACCTACAGCAGAAAATGGGCTGGTCTGCTGTCACCTGGGCGCAATTAGGAGTTCATGGGGTTGTGCAGGTGTCATTTGGAGGGCAACTGGTTGGGGGTTATACATCAATTTGAGAGCATAGTTAGCAAGTTATGTGGGTTATACAAAGGAGTTGTGCCCTCCATGATGCCTTCCAAAAGACCATGGCAGGTGAAAGAAATCTTGCATGAGCTGAGTGGAGTAGGAGTGGTCCCTGAGAAACTCCTCCAGTATCACAGGCTTCAGTGCGTGGCCGTAGCTGGGACCCGGTTGCGCTGGGTTTCTGCAGAGTGCAACTGGGCTCTTGCATCTTCTCAGAGCCCTCAAGTGTTTTACTAGTGGAAGTGAATGTGGTACTGGAATAAACAGCACAAACGGAATAAGTACTCAGCGTTGTCACCCTGGCAGTGGTGCTTTCCTGCAGCCTTCAGAGGCACAGCTGGCCCTGGGGGGGGGGGGGGTTCCCCGATGGCCCTCATGAGGGTCCCTCTCACCGTGCTCACCTTCCAAGAGTAACACGTTTAACTTGAGAAATTAGGAGGTGTAAACCACGTTTTTTTAATGACCAGTCTGTGTTGGATATTTGCATTATTTTGATTAGGTTTGATTATGATTTGTCTTGGCACAGATGCTTCTGCTGCCACGTACATATTTGTACTGGGCTGTTCTGCAACTGCTGCCTTAACCCTTTCCTCCCACCCAACTCCTCCGCATTGCCCGGCGAGCGGGGAGGCTGAGGCCAGCCACCCGGTGGGTGTGAGTCGGGGTGATGCGATGCCCGCCTGCGGGCGCCTGGCAGCTCTCCCGCTGCCTGCCCTCCCCACCGGCTGGCACCTGGCAGCGAGCTGCCCAGCGCTGGGAGGAGTGGGCACGGCACCGGCTGTCTCTCAGGACAGTGTCCCCTTCCCCTGCAGCTTCCTGGGCACTGCAGGTGAAGGCAGAGCTTTCGCAGCCTGGGGGACTAAATTCCTTTGGTTAGCCACTAAGTGTCCCAGGCTCTGCTTCAAAACAAGGAGTTTGGAGGTAGCTGTCTGTATTTGGGGAAATGCTTGGCCTTTTTAAGACTCCCAGTATGTAAGGCAGTTATATTTTGGTGCTTTTTTTTTTTTTTAAGGAGTGGCTTCCAACCTAGCTCATTTAACAGGCGGGAAGCATCAGCTTCCAGGGGAAATCCATGGGAAAGACCAGGGGAGCTGAGGACTGTAAGGACAGGCAAGCTCGTTCTCTGGGGACAAACGATATCTAACTGCCCCAGTGCTGAAAAGGGATTCCTGGTCATTACAGTGAAAGCTCACCCCAACAGGATCCTCAGCACACACAAATCTGATTTGAGCACCACAAACTGGAAATGCAGGTTCCTGGTGCACCACCCATGAGTGGCAGCAGCCTGCTCTGAATCAGCTGGAGCTTTGCTGGGCTGGTCACACCCCTAGCAAACATATAAGAGAGAAATAATCTTTCTGGTCATCTGTCAAGACTGCCAGCGTACTGGAGATGCTTTCCATTTTAGAAGCCAGCTTATGACGTGAAGATGGGTGGGTTTTAAGATGCTGAGCATTAGCAACTGCAACAGAAATTTTTAGTGTGAAACAGGCTTGCTCAGTTCTTAGGACCTGTTGAAATGACGTGTCCAAAACTACTCATTTATGATGTGTGGACTTTGTTTCCTCCAATTTTGCATAGATCTCTTCTGTCTCCTGTTCCCTTTCTAGTCCTATTCAAACATGTGACACATACATTGCTTTTAGTTCAGGTCAATTGAGTGCTCAGATGTTTTTGTTTCCCTGTAAGTGAGCAGGTATCCTCAGTGTGCTCTGGAGACTGGCAGCTGTGAATTTCCACAGCAAATGGAAACTGCTGAGCTTTTTCTTTGTGACCTTTGGTATCTCATTGCACCGGATAATTTCTTTCTCAGATCTTGAAGTGCCTCTCTTACCCTTTGTCTTCCCTCTAGCTTTCAGCTAAGCTAAGGATCCATCCCCTGCGTTATGCTGTATCTTCAGGAACAGTAAAGGAGGTCTTGGTGAGCCTTACAACCTCATCCCGGTTTGATTTGCCGCTAGCAGATCAGTCCTAATGCCTTAGCAAACCTCGGCTTCTCCACCAGCATGAAGTTGCCTGATCAGTTGCGCAGTCCCATGAGCTATGCATTCCCATTCAGTCTCTCCGGGTTCACCTGTAACTGGCTCGTTCACTTGTGGTTGTAGAGGATCTTTAGTCATCTGCAGGGTGATTGACTTTGCAAGCAAAGTGTGTGTATTTTCACAGTATTTTGCCATACGTTAGGGGATGGGGGGAGATTCCAGAGCCCTTCTGAAGGAGCTCAGGCTGCTGCTGCTAAAGTCAGCTCTGCCCCAGCAGCTGTCACGTTCCTGAACTCCCTACGCTCAGGGCAGTGTGTAATGGTAACACGCTGCCTGTGCCCTGCATGGGGCTAGCTGTATGCACCAATCTTAACCTTTGATCAAGGAGACTTTGGAATCCTATAGTAGTCTCCTGCAAAAATAGTAATACCATTGAAAGGCAAAGGGCACTGGCTTAATCATTATCTAGGCTTTTGTGTACAGAAAACCACTGCACAGACGTGGTGCAGACTGACTGTAGGATGTTTCCTTTGCACAAGGGGCTGTTAACAGCTAATGCAAACTACTGCCTGGGCTGAGTAGCAGTGCAGCAGGGTTGGCCCTGGGAGGACAGCGCCAGCACAGAGCAGTGTGTCCCTGACTGCTGCCCACAGGGCCTGGGAGCTCTTGGTATTTCCTCACTATGGTCTCTCCCAACGCTGGTATGTGAAAGCCCAGTCAACTGCTTCAGTCACTTATGTCTGTGCTGACAGCCTGAATCAGCATCAGTTTGTGTTTTGGATATGGGCGCGTTAGTGTACATTTCATGAGCAACTCCAATCCCTCTGCAGAGCAATCTCAGCAGTGAGTCACTGGAGGAAAGAGGAGAGGCTTTCTGCTTTTGGCAGGTGTAAGAGGCAGGAGCCCTGGTCAGCACTCTAGGTGAGTCAACATGCCATGAATATCTCACAGTGGGTGGTTATAATTATCCAAACTGCCCTAGCTGTAAGCATCCTCACAAACATGTAGGCTGCTAAATTGCATGGTCCTATACCAGCTAAATGCACTGCTGAATTTTTAGCATGAATGCTAAGGGAGTAATTGAGAGTGAAACAAACCACACAAGTAGCAGTTTTCCCCAGACTGTTCAGATATGCTGGTGCCAGAGTTTCCCAAAAACCTGGAAGCCTTTCTGCAGCTTCAGTGACTGTGGTGTGTACGTGACTGTGGCAGAGGCTCTCAGTGCTTGCTGGAGAGCAATACCCACAAAACCACTGGGAGCTATTAAATTGGCTTGGTATGTGAATGGTGAGAAACTAATGCTGCTGATCCCAGGCTGTGGAGGTCTAAGCTTGGATTTGAAACAGCCGTGGTCCTATCCAGACTGTCTGCACCTGACTAGCGTAGGGAATTGCGCCCCTGTGGCTTGCGCAACCTTGATCACTTCCCTTGTCCCCTTAAACAGTGTCAACAGCAGCTATTGCGGTACCTCTGCATCTAGGATATGGCACTTGATCCCATCAGGCTCCTGTTTGTTTAGATGAGTTACCAGCAATGCAACCTACTGCGTGCTTGTCAGCCCTTTGCTCTAATACCCTGAGCATAAAACTAACAGCTCTGTTTTCTCAACTGTTGCAGAATGCCCAGGAATCCCATGGGGTGGCTGTGCCAACGCCATCAGTGCCAGAAGACTTTGAGGAAAAAGCAGCTCTTGGTAAGGGATCTTCTCTGTTAAGTCCTTCAGTGCAATGTGTTCAGCAATGCCCTGCCCTTGGGCTCAGGGGATCCTGTGAAGGAAGCATGCATGTACCACACTCTGGAGCAGACAGTCTGATCATGAGACTTTTAATGCTAAAATCAATCCTGCTATTAATAACTTTTTGAAGTCGTTGAAAATGAATTCATTTCTAAGGGGAGAGGCGTAGCAGCTTACAGTTAAGCAAGCTTTAGACAGCTGCTGAGCAAAATAAACCAGCTTCCTAGGAGAATATCTGGCCAGAGGCGATTCTGATCTTCATGGTGCTGACTGAGAAGGTGTTCATGCTGCTGTGCTCTTGCTCTTCCTTGCAGGCCCTGGCTCCCAGATCAATGGGAACTACAGAATGTACAGCTCGGTGGGGGACCTGCGCCCGCAAGCTCTTGATGGGGATGACCTGGATGAAGACATCCCTCCGCCACCGTCAGTACCCCCACCACCCCCTCCAACAGCACGGGTCCCCACACCACCACCACCTCCAGCCTCACCGTCCCCACAGCCGCCTGGAATGCTGTTGCCACCACCCGAGACAGTGCCACCACCTCCTGCCATGGCACCTCCGCCACCCCCAGCCTCCACCCTGTCCTCCCCTGGCACACCGGCCCCTCCGGACTTCATCCCACCGGCCCCACCACTCTGCAAGGCCCCCGTGCCCTTCACCAATGGCATCTCCAAGTGGAAGTCTGAGACTGTGCTGAACACGAGGCAGGCAGACGCCGAGGGGCCACTCTGCCCTGCCGAGGCCAGGGTGCCGGCTGCCCCCAGCCCGAAGGAGAGCCTGCAGCCCACCAAGCAGTGCCCTGAGCCCCACCTCACCTTCCCCAGGTCCTTCAAGGTGCCTCCGCCGGCCCCGGCCCGGTCCTCCTCCATCCCTGTGCAGGAGAGCCAGCCTGCCCTTCAGGAGCCCTTTGCCAGGCAGCCCCACGCCCGGCCTCCCCTCCCGCCCTGCTTCACCATAAGACCCGCAGCCAAGGCTCATGCGGGAGAAGCCAAGGAAAGAAATCCCCCACTGAGACAGCCCGTCACCAAGCTGGCCGTGCCGGCCCCTCCGCCACTGAGCCCCAAGCCGGGTCCAGGGCTTGGTGGCCGGTCCCTGCTGCCCAGCTCAGAGTCAGAGAAGAGTCCTCAGCCAAAAACAGCCAGCAAAGACTCTCCTCCGAAATCCGAAGTGCTCTCTGCAAATGACCTGGAGCTACCCCCTCCGGATTACCCATCCTGTGAGGACAGCTGGAGGGATGCCGGCAACCTGAGCAGGCTGCAGCATGAGCTCTCAGCCCTGCTGCACTCCCCTAGGAGGGAGGAGAGGCAGCTGGAGGGGCCAGCTGCTCCCTGGCCTGCGGACAGCAGCACCAACCATGCTGGCAGTCGTGGGCCTGGCCCCAATGGGCCCCAGCTCGCCAGGCCTGCCGGGAAGGCGTCGCCATTACCCATGGGAGGGGAGAGTGAGAGGAGAGAGGGGCCCAGCAGCACCCCTGGTGCCACAGGGAGCCCCCCAAGCGTGGCACAATCAGCTCTGGAGAGCAACCCCGCCATGCAGACCCGCAGTGTGATGAAAATCAGGAATGAGCTGGAGGCAGTGTTCTCCCTGAAGAAAGAAAGAAAACCTGCCCTGGGGCTCGGTGGCCAGAAGCAGGGCCCCGAGGATGGCAGCAGCACCCCATGTTCAGGGCCGAGCCCCCCTGACCCGGGTGACACTGTGCTGCCGAAACCAGCCCCGAGCCTGCTTCCAGCCCCAGTGGTGGCAGCTGCTGCTGCAGAGGAGGACACAACAGGGCAGGAGGAACATCCTGATCCTGTTGCTCCAGCTGCTAACAAGGCCACAGAGAGCTTGACCCTTGCTCCCCGGTCCCTTGACAGCAATGCGAATGCCCCAGGCCCACCACAGAGACCGAAGGAGGAGCCCCCTGCTCTCACTGCCCCATCACCCCCCGTTTCCCCAGCACCGCAGCCAGACGCTGCCATCTTCCAATACAAAGTGCACCGGGCTGGCACCAGCTCGGCTGAGCCTCCCTGCCCCACAAGCTCGGCTGGCAGCCCGCCGGGAGCCTCAGGCGCGGGGCAGGAGGAGGTGCTGATCCACCCAGTGACGGGCGAGCGGGTGGAGCGGGGCTCCCCCATGGCGCTGCTGCTGGCAGCCCGGCAGCGTGCGCAGCGGGGCCGGCTGGGCAGCGAGGCGGGGGGCCCGCCGCGGGCAAAGCTGCCCTCCAAACTCGGCAGCGCCACTTCGGACACCACCTCCACCACCAGCTTCTACCGTCATGAGTCCAAGCCCTACTCCTTCACTGTGGTGCCCCGGCCCATGGCAGGGTCGGGACAGAGCAAGCTGCCATCCTTCTCCAGCTCCTCAGAGCAGGGCCGGGTGGCGGGCGAGGGGCAGCCCCCTGGGCACCGGCGGGCCGCTGCCTCCAGCCTGCTGCGGGGCCTCCTGGAGTCGGGGCAGACGAAACACCCTGACCCTCCCTGCCACGCTGTGCCCAGGGAGGAGGAGGAGAAGAATGGGGAGACGACACTGGACTACACCATCATCCCCCCACCCCCTGAGTTCAGCAACGAGGTGGACGATGCTGATGGGAACCCCCAGAGCCGTGAGGGGAACCGCAAGTGTCCCAGCTTCCCTGACTGCAGCCGGGGCTCGGAGGTGCTGCGGTACTTCAGGTGGCCCGGCTATGGCCGTAGCTACAGCTATGGGAGCAGCCAGGAGCCCTTGGAGCAGAGCAGGAGGAACAGTGACTTGGCACCCCAGTATCCAGACTACAGCAGCTCCGCTGGTTACTTCGGCCGTGGTCCAAGCAGCCGCCCACTGATCAAAAAGCGCTTATACGTCTCTGAGCCTGAACGCTCCTACCCCAGAGCAGCTGCCCGGAGTGCAGGCACACTCTCATCCTATGGCCCTGGGGGGTACGGCTCCTCGGCTGGGGAAGGGGCCCGCCGCCTCGGCTCTGCCCACCGGAACGGCCCCGCCAGCACGCAGGGCAGGCGGACATCCATTGATTCAGCTGGGAAAGCCGGGCCGTATGGCGGTGCAGATGCCAAGTACAAGGGGCAGAATGGGGATTTCTCAGCAACTGGCAGGTAGGTGCCTCCCTGAGCTGACCTGGTGGTGTTGTTTGGAGGGCTTGCGTGGTGCGACTGGGCAGCCTGTATCATTATAACAGCCCCGGACCAGTACCAAAGGATGGCTTCGGTCCTGGTCTGGGGCTGTTATAAAAACCCTGGAGAAATCAGTGGGAAAGCATCACCTTGGGTCACCCACCACAAATGGCAGAGATGAGGGCTTTGCAAGTGGCTCTTGCTCCACCAGCTCCGCAGTGGGGATGTAATGGCAGCACAGAGGCCATGCTAATGACAAGCTGAGGGCTGGCACCCTGCAAACACACACCTGGGTGGAGGGCTACTGGGGGCTCCTTGCAGGGAGGCGTGAAAGTTTTCTAGCTCCAATAGAAAAACATTGCTATTTGGAATAAAGATAAGGGGGTTCCTTGGCTTTCAGTGACTTTCCCTGCTGTTTTCCTTCCAGACCTGCCCACGGTAGCTCACAGTACAGTGGGCCCACCAACACCTTCACGGTCAGACCTGGGGCACGGCAGCCCATCTCCTATGCCTACCAGAGTGGCCACCGATAGACTTGTCCGTGGGGCTGCTCTGCCGCCTTTGTCCTTCTGCTGGGAAGAGATGAAGAGGTGCCTGCGTGGGTTGTCTTCTCCGTGGGCACCAGGAACAGGCCCAGCCAGCAAATGCACTGCTTGAAAATACTGAGGGTGAAGGTGGACTTGGACTCTTCTCAAAAGACTGTCATGGAGAGTAGTTACTACAGAGGACCGGCTGCTGTTTGTGAGCAAACATACTTTTCCTTCTCCTCTTCCCTCTCCCCCAGTATTATTTTCAAAATTGCAGCCTGATAGGTCTTCTAAGTAAAATACCCTTAGTTCTCTTTAAAGAGTATCATCACTGCAGAGACTGTTTTCAGGTTTTTTTTTTTTTTAAATTGGTTTAAATGCAATGTGCTTGGGAGTGGGGAGAAACCAACCGGGAGATGAGCATAGTGGAAGCAAGCCAGTGTATATCTAAATCTAGGCGAATTAAAATAAGAATGTGAGTCCAATTGGATAGAAATAGTTTAGGATGTCTAGATCACTGCCCCCCTCAATAGCCTCAAGCAAATCAATTATGTCGGTGCCTTAAAAACAGTTACTGGCTCTCGGTGCCTATCCTCAGGAGCTGGGGGCAGCAGCTCCACAAAGGCCTGAGCCCCCTTCCCCAGGGAGTGACTACGTGGGTCAGCAGCTTTGAGAGTGCAGGCCCTTGCTTTCCTGTTCCTTTTGGTCACTGCAAATGTTTCTGTTGCTAACTATTCATCATGTAAGCCTCTGAGGCCTGACTGGATGGCTGTAAAGCACTTTAGCAATACATGACATTCAGCAATTTTTCTCTTCATCAGAGGTGGTGGGTATTAGTGACTGACCAGAATGGTACTGATGGTGCTTTCCTCCAGGATTTTTTTTGCCATGTAAACCTCACCTCTAAAAGCTAAGTCACTTAGACATAATATAAACTGTTATACCGAGACTTGGCTTTAGTTTGATCTAGGGGACCGATAAGCTCAAGTTTGGTGTAATTGTAAAGTATTTGACACGCCTGGGTGTGAAATGTCTCCAGTGACATACCTGAGGGACCTGTCTCCAGCTGTTTGCATTAGCACATTGTGAACACTTGTGTGGGTGTTGAGTGTGCGTGCAAGCCTGTCTCCGCTTCCTGCCCATGCGGATCTGTCTGAAGGAGCTAGTGATGGCCATGCTGTGCAGTGGGAGATAGAATAGTCTGCAAGAGCGTATCTTACACTTTAGAGAGCAATACGCTCTCAGTGTAACTGACCAAAGTTTTGAATAGCTAACTTCCTGAAATTAGAAACAAATACAATCTTCCTCATAAGTAAACTTACTGAAAATCACTGTAAGATAGGTGTAAAAACTTGTATTTTCTAATCACTGACAAACTAAAAGCACTTTGAGACATTAGTCTAGTTTTATTGAAAGCACTTTCTATTCTCAATATTATACAGTATCATTAGTTCCACTCAAGCTTGTCCTGCATTGTGTTGCAAGCACTTTGCTCTACAGTTTGATTCAAAACTCAGTGATAAATTTGCCCTCAGTGCAATTTTCAAAAGTTATCTTTATTATTGTCACCTTGTTGACATTGTTTTACACTATTTCCAACTCTGCCTAATAACTTAACAGCCATTTCAAATATTGCAGAGGCCCCAAAGTATTCTGAACTTTACTTTGCTGTGAATAAAATGAGAACACAAATACCATAATCAATCTAATAGCTAATTCATAGGATGTTTTTATGCTAGTAAGTCACAGTGACTAGGAGTATTTCCAGACGTGCTCGCTCCAGCCAGTATTGAAATAATACATTTTAAATAACTGGAAGTTGGTTTATGGAGAAAAGTAACTATGGAGTGACTGTCTGGGTATTTACGTGTACCAGTGTCATGCAGAATAGCCATTTGCCACCCTCCCTCCCCAGTGGGGAAGTTTCCCATGCAAGGAACATCTTAAGAATTCATATTTATCTATGGAAGTAAAGCTGTGATCATGTTTGCATAGCTTCAGGGTTTTTTGTATTGGATGGAATTTCACCACTTTCACTTAAAACAGAAACCTCACTGATAATATTGCAACCGGATTTTTTCATTTGTTTCCTGATACAGATTTTTGCACAATGGTAAGTTATAACTGCAAATTAATTCCTAAAATTAGTTTAAATGTAAAGACTTGTTGGGAGACTTCAGACTTGGAGATTAACTTTACACACGCAGTTTCTGGATAGTCTTCCCCCTCTTACAAATTCTCCTAAATCTGAACGTATCCCCAGCAAAAGTTTCATTTTTTCAGAGCAAAATGCGAAACTCCAATGTTGGCACTTACTTTGAATTTCATGTTTACTATTTCACCCAGACTTGCAATTCACAAGTAGTTGTAATACGGTGTTATATAGTGTGGAATGTCTTCTAGTAAATGTATAATTGTTTGTATTAAATAGTGGAAGCAGGAGAATGTAAGTCAGTTTTATGTAATAGCCATTATTCACTCAAAGAACACCCATTCTGGGAATGCATAGTAGACTAAGCTGTAACGAAATCAAGTAGGACTGTTCACAGTTGTAAAACTGGTTAACATGAACGTTTGAAGCAGTGAAAATATTCTATTCTTTAAACACTTTAGCCTATCCCTGCTGCTTTTGAATGCATTAGGAAAATAGTAGAATTTCAGTAACAACTAAACATGCCAAGGCCATTGGGAACTGTTCACGTTACAAAAAAATCACTGCCAGAGCTGTTGGCAGCCAGAGCACTTAAAAAGTGCAAAAGTTAAATCTGTAATGAAGAGTGAGGACTGTTCTCAACCCCAGGGATGGGGAAGAGCTCCCTCTTGCTTGGCCAGGTGATTTTGTCAGGACAGCACAGATAAACTACTATGATTCCTGTTTCTCCTCCTCTTCCCCCAGCTGTTTCACTATATAAATTTAGCAACAGAGGAGGAAGAAACAGGGGAATACCGAGCAAACAACATATAACAGAAGTGCAGCACCGTTTGCTGCGCCTTATAGCCCAGCCATAGCGCTGGAAGCAATCTTGAAAGCAGACAATGGAATTCTTAATGCTTTAACCCTCTCTGACAGTTTGGTCATTCAAGTCTTGATACAACTTAAATTATCCCCTGCAGCTGCCTCTTCCTCAAAAGTACCTACTAATGTAGTATAACTGGTAGTTTTACGTGTAAAGCATTTGAACAAAGTCTCTTATTTATGAGTGCCATTGAATACCAACCTTCTTGCATTAAATGTGTGGCTGTATTGTTTTATTACACGTGGTCTGCCTTTTTTTGGTATTATGTAGTCCACCTACTGTTAAGATTGAGATCTATGTAGGCTTAGAAGGACAAGAAAACGGCTCAAATTGGCCTCAGCAACAGTCTGAATTTCACCTTACCCCTAGGGCTTGGTCCAATTTCTACTTAGTTGTTGATACAAAACCCTGTGGCAATTTAAGTGTTTCCAGAACCCTGATCAAGGAATGAACAGGTAGCTTGCCCTAGCTGACCCGTCACTTCAGAAACACCCCTCACATCCAGCTGGTTAGGCAGGCTGACAAAGGAGCTTTTACAGTTCAACCTGTGCTTCTATAAATACCATTCTTGGTTTTGAGCTTTTCATTAGTAATGAAACTTGCATACTTATTTTGCAAGTCCTAACTAGAATGTTGTACTTAAAATTGAAAATGCAGTGTGAGTAATGCAAGTAACAACATAAAAGGCAGGCTTGTCTTCATAGTGGCTTACTCTCTCCACTCCTCCAAACTGTTTATTTGCATTCTCATCTCTTTAATCCAGCCCTGGCTGCAGAACAAGGTCCTTCATCAGGGAAGCGTGCAAAATATCTTGAAGCTTTTACTCTAGCCACAATATATTACAGCGGTGTCCCCAAACCTGAACAGCATGCGAAGTAGCCTGGACAGTGTTAGCATACCACAAAACCCAGAGAATTCTCCAATTCCTTTGCAGATAGCTTGCAAGTCAACAAGCACTGATGTGGTAATGTCAGTGTTTCTGCTGTGCTACCTGCATGCTGGTATGACTATTTAATATGGCCTTGCTGGCTCCTTGCTAAGCTAACACAACACATTAGCAACTGCTAGATAAACTGTTGCTCTTCTGTGCTTCTCTTATGATGGTGAAAAAGACAAGTGGTAAGAAATGTGCAATCATCTTTTGGCTACTGTCATGCTGGCAGCTGCTGCCCTCCTGTGGCAGAACATAAAGCTTCACCCAAAGATTTGCAGGATGCTGAAGCATTTTGCGTGCTACCACACTAACAAAGTCTTTAAGCAATTGTACAAGAACAGGATTAATATATCAATAATGACCTTTTGTCCATATGGTCTTCATCTTCCACCACTATGCTTATTTTTGCCATGGACTGTAGTGTTTTGCTCAGTGTGGCAATTTGAGGAACTTATGCAGTTTAATATTTGATATTTGGAACTTGTCTCTTGTAGCTGTGCACAATGGAAACCCTACTCGCATTAAATAAACATGCACCATGTTACTGTTTAAGAACGGTTGCAACTTCAGGGACTGAAATCACCACTTCACTTTAGCTGTGTCAGTGATCTCAGCTAGCTCTTCAATATTACAGAACTTTTCCAGTGAAACTTATAGCCAGTTATAAATGAAAACTATGATTTGTTTTAAAACTGTCTTCCATTCTTTTCAAAGACATCTTTTTCACAACCAGCACAAAACCTGTTTCAGGTATCTTTTTCTTTGTTAACTTGTTTAACTTGTTGAAGGAGTAGTTTTAAGGGAACTTGTCAGCTTTTATAATCATTTACCTTTTCCTTACAATACACTGCTCTAGATCAGGAAGTTTGCTCTGTAAACAATTATGACATTGGAATTCCAAAAGGAGCAAACTAAGTTTGAAAAGGAGAAAAAGTACAGAGACTGAGAAAGCTTAGTTGGCCTAAAAAATAATTATGGGCTCCGCATAATTTGGATCAACTAAAATCAAGGTTTATGCAGAGATGAGCCCATTTAAAGTGGTTTACAGTTTAGTGTTGCTATCATGCTAAAGAAAAAGCATTCTCGTTTTAATAGTATTTTTTATTTCATTAGCCAAGACCCACTCTTTTCTGTCTAGGAAATACTAGTCCAGAGCAAGCCACACCTAGAGCAGTGGCAGCGTATGCAGAGCAATGCAATTTATTTTCAGTTAAGTATGTTCCAGGGAAACAGTTCAGTTTGAGAAGTTGTATTATATTACAAAAAAACACCTCTAAGGATTGCTTATGTGGAGTCTGTTTCAGGAGATTACAAGAATGTTTGATCCCCTCAGTCTCCAGCACAAAGTCACTCACTGCAAGTGCATAAGGAATCTCATTTATCACTAAGCAGAGTCTGATTATAGGAGCAAGCAAATGAAGACTGAAGTCCTTAGTCCAGTTTTTCCCTTATATAAACTTTTGTCCACAAGTCTTATCTTTGAATAAGTTGTATTCAGCAGAGAAGCTGACACATGGGGTCAAGCTACTAACTTCTCTTGGCTTTCAGTATGCTACAGAACAGCCTCTTTGAGCTGGTCTCAGCTCCAAGCCAATGTTGAGCATTACAGGTCCTGGTATTTCAGCATGTCATGCACCATCACAAAGCTGTTTAATTACAGGACTGCAGCTGGGATCCTTATCATACAGCATATGCGACTCATCACACCAAGCACTGGTATTCTGATACTAATGGAACAGAAGTACATAGTGCTCACCATGGGATTATCCAAACAGTAGACAGCAAAAACCAACCTTCTAAACTGCATGCTGCACTAAGGACAACAGGAGAACCCTTCTAGTCTTAAATGCCAACATTGTCTTCCTGTTCAGTTAGAAGGAAGTATTTACATAGCAAACACTTTGCTCAGGTAAGGCTTTTGCATCTACCTTAGTAAAGAGGTGTGCTTTTTTTTAACCTCTCAAATAATTTGTTTCTAGTAGTTCTGTGGGTGGTTTGAAAAACTGAGGGAGTAATCAAGTCTATTTTATTATACCTAATTCCCTGTCTCCAGGACTCCTCTGTACCTGAAGTCAGTATTTTTTCTGAGTAAAATACTGAAGTCTTACCACAGGTGGAGCCAACTCCTGAGGAGAGGGTAAAGCCTGGTTTGTAACTAACTTTATGCCTAATTCAAAATTACTACAGGAACCTTCTTAGTCACAAGCTTCAAGGCAGACACCAGTCCATAACCACTCCAGTTCACAAACACCTTTGACTTCAAGAGGATCAAAGTAATGCCAGGAAGGAATTTGGACCACTGAGTTTATAAAACTATTCTTTTACACAGTTGACTCCAGAAGCTTCACCAGTTGGTATGGGGACAGTGTGATGTAAAACCTGATGGTCCCATCCAACTGTAGTGAGCAGGGCATTATCTGAAGGAGACCATGATAAGCCTTTTACAAAGTCTCGATGAGAACGGTTTCTGAACCTGGAAAACATGAACACTCTATTAGCCATAAAGCATTGTCACTAAGAATTTATGGATCTGTGCACTTAATTGCTAGTTTGTTAGGATGATGTTCCCCAATTTAAGGAGTATTTCCCCTCAGCATATAGATAACTAATGAGAAATCAACAATACAAACAACCATAGTGAATACATCCTGTCTGGTACTTACACCTCTGAAAGGTCTGAGTCAAGAACAGCTACTGAACAATCTTCACTGATTGAAGCCAGTAAGGGTGAACTAGAGGACAGAGACGAGACCACGGTCAGAACAATCAAATATAAGAAAGCTTTAAGGAAAAACGTGCGAAAAAAACAGGTCTTAGTGAGCTAGAACCAGCTATAGTGAGTTAAAAATTTCTGTAAGATTTGGTGTCCGTTGTCATCTTCATTATTTGGCAGGTTGTCAGTACACTAAGCAAGAACATGCTATTAGTGTCAGAAAGCAAGCAAGCCTTCCTCAAGGTGAAGTGACTATAATAAGAAAAGTCCCTACAGTGAACAGGTCAACTCTGAATACTGCAAAAGCGCTGTATGTTCACACACCTTGTCAAAAATCAGACATTGGGTTTACTCTGTTCTTTGCTATTGATTCTCTTCTACAAAAAGACTAGATCTAATACTCTCGTATGTTTTACTCTAAAAAACAGCATGGCTTTCAAGTGAATGTAGTCGCACACTCTATGCCAGTATCTGACAGTACCTATGCGTAGAAAATGCAAACCCCGTGATACGTCGGGCATGCACAGTGGAACTGAGGGCAGAATCAGGATTCTTTGTGTCTACTAGTGCAACTGTTCCATTTTCATCACCTTTAAAAGAGGAAGAGAGAATGAGGTTATTGGCAAAGCTGTCATGAAAAGAAAGACCTAGATTTGTCTGGTGAAAGTCAAACAAAGATCACTTCTTACCCAAAGCAAAGATGTCAGTTTTCTGTGGATGCCACAGGACTGAGGTAGGGAGGTAATTACAGGCACTGCAAACTGTAAGTAGATAAGTTGGGGTATGTGTGAGGAGAGCAGTCAGTACAAAGACAGTCCTACTCTATCCCAGTTAGGGTTCCTACTGCACTAAGAGAATTACTTAAAAACTGATTTTACTTCTGCGATAGCGTTAGTCTTCCTTAGGGTTTAATAGACTTTTGTGACTAAGTGGTCAGATTACTAGACTGAAGTTAGATATAGAGAACTCAGACAAAATTATTTATTTACAGAAATTCATACACAAGCAGTGACTGCATTCAGAAACATACCAATTCGAGTAGCTGGTTTGGGGCATCTGGTATCCCAGAGTAACGTTCTGCCATCCTGTAAGTTCAAAGTAAATGAGAAGGTTTTTACCATTTTTTTGCAGCAGGGGGTAGACATAAACTCAGATTCACTGCAGTACTGTTACTGACCCACATTCAAACCCACACTATCTCTTCCTGTGTTTAAAATGATGCTGACATTAACAGCAAGTTAGCTCCTTCCGTCATCCCCAGGACAAGGCTAGAAACTCCCACATTTTACTACAAACCTGAACAAATCAGCTTGCTAAGCTGATCAGCAACTTATCAGACTGGAACATTTAAACAACGCGTGGATACAGCTTAGAACACAACAGATGGTTTCTCAGTAAAGTGCATTTAGCAGTAAATAAAGTTAAATCTCATTTTTATCACGTAGATTTAGGCAGTTAGCTTTACCTCAGCACAGGACAGGAACACAGTGTCCTTACCAGGACAGGAAGCCACACATGTCACTGAATCGGAGTGAGCTACCAAAAGCACAAAAGGATAAAGAGCCTCAAAGATTGTCTCCAACCTTCCCGCATATTCCCAGTGCCTAATCACAGAACACAGAAAAGGGAACGAGGATCTCTGAAGGCACAGCAGTGGAATAGTTTATGCCCAGATACAGGATAACATCTACTCAGTGATATCCAACTACTTCCTTGCAAACTGATGAGCTGCCAAATCCAACCAGAGCCACTGCACTCACATCCCCGTGACACGCAAGAGCTTGAAGAAGCCTCTCCAGACGAGGTGAGTTACAAAGGGGAAGGGGGAGAAGGCCAAATGAGCAAAGCATGGCCTCTGCTGTGACTGGAGATCACAGTATGACATCTCCAAAGATCTGTGTCTCTGGCAAGCCGTCGTTCAAAGCAAATACAGCTTAGATCACATGAGCAACTGCAAGAAAGAGATTTCAGTATAGAAGAAACATTCTAAAATACACTTGGAGATGCAGGCAAATAAGTCTTTTAGCACAGGTTTTCTGGAAGAAGCGAACAACAGACAAAGAAATACGCTTGTGCCAGAAACTCCACAGACTGGTTCACCCGAAGTCACAGCAGCAAGCGTGGCGTGGCACAGAGGACTCAACCAGCGACGCCGGGCTGGGCTCGGCCCGGCGCAGCCCGGGAGGAGCCAGCACTCACCTCTATAGGAGTGCAGCACCGTTTGCTGCGGGAGGTCCCAGACTTTCACACTGCGGACAAGAGCCAGCGGTCAGGGCCCGGCGCCGCGGCCCAGCCCGGGGCAGCGGGGCAGGGGGCACTCACCAGAAGTCCCTGCCGCCGCTGACAGCCTGGGTGCTGCCGGCGAGAACGGCCACCGCCACCACGATGTCGTCGTGCTCGTACTTGCAGAACTTGTTGACGATGAGGGTTTCGTTCTCGTCCAGCTCCCACAGCTCCAAGGCGCCTGGGGGGCACAGGGGGCAGCCCCCGCCTCACCGGGGGACAC
>VXAL01004407.1:778128-819896 GCA_013399475.1 Chauna torquata
GGCGCCTCGGCGGGCAGTGCTGAGGGCTTTGACCTCCGGCCGAGGCCTAGCGGCGCCTCTGGCGGGCTGCGCGCCCCAGCGGCAGGCTGCTGGAGAGGGGCTGGGAGCACCTCGGACACTTGGCGGGCGGCGTCTTCCGGTAACGTGGTTCCGCGGGGCCGCCTTGGTGTTTGTAAGGAGCGCTGCAGGCGTGTAGAACAGCAGAGGCCGGAAGGAGCCTCGGGAGGTCATCCAAGCCCCCCTTCCTCCAAGCGGGCATAGCTGAGGCATGACTAGCATTTTAACTGAAAATGCGTTTCAGGGCGTTTTTTTGCAAAGTAAGAAGCTTAATGGGAACTTTCTTGTTTTTTATAGCGTGTTGCACACTGCAAGACCACTTCATACAAGCCAGCAGTGTTTGGCTCCTTTGCCACCTTTACCTGAGAAGGGAGGAGAAGTACGTCATGGTTTGATCCCTGAGGAATTTTTCCAGTTTCTCTATCCTAAAACCGGAGTCACAGGTTAATAAATACATGTTGTTGTTTTTTTTAATGTGAGTTTAGTTATGTTTATTTAGTTGTGTCCACAACGTGTATCTGTTAAAAAGGTAAGATATTAGGGAAAACACAGGATTTCCTTTGGTGAGCATTCTGGATATGCTGAAAGCACGGTGTTTTTAACTAAGGAGGAGAGGAAAAAGAAGTCTTATATTCTGTTAAGCATTGATTCTGCAAGATGAGCTTTTCTTTAAGGAGCTCAGAATCTTTAATTTTTGTTCTTGGGACATTATGAGAGGTTGGTTATAATAATCTGAAAACCTGTGTGATACTCCTGAGACTAAAGTGCCTTAGCATAGCCTGGTCAACTCAATGGCCCGTACCAGACGCTTTTGCATATGTAGAAGGAGGTTGTGAAGAATGAGCCAGTAGAGCACTTGTAAAGTTGAGCACCAGTGCTTTAAATGAAAGGCTAAAAGTATGCCATGAGCTTGATCTTACAGAAAGATTTATTTGCCAGCTGGCCCTCAAAGTCAATAAACATAAGTATTTTTGATGGTTTCTGAATGAGCAGAGGCAGCAGGTCCTATAGAAAGTGTAACTTGCTTCCACTTGTGATGTGTATCCTCAATGCACCCTCTCTTTTGGTGGTATTGGGTTTTTGTTGGAGCGCTGTGAGTGGTTTTGGGCACCACAATATAAGGAGGACATAAAACTATTAGAGAATGTCCAAAGGAGAACAACAAAGATGGTGAAAGGTCTAGAGGGGAAGACATATGAGGAGCGGCTGAAGTCGCTTTGTTTGTTCAGCCTAGAGAACAGGAGACTGAGGGGAGACCTCATGGTGGCCTACAGCTTTCTCATGAGGGGAGCAGAGAGGCAGGCACTGATGTCTTCTCTCAGCTGACAGCAAAGGACCCGAGGGAACAACATGAAGCTGCATCAGGGGAGGCTGAGGCTGGATATTAGGAAAAGGATCTTCACCAAGAGGGTAGTCGGGCACTGGAACAGGCTCCCCAGGGCACTGGTCATGGCACCGAGCCTGCCAGAGTTCGACGTGTTTGGACCGTGCTCTGAGACATATGGACTGATTTTTAGGTAGTCCTATGTGGAGCCAGGAGTTGCAATCAATGCTTCTTGTGGGTCTCATCCAACTCAGAATGTTCTGTGATTGTATGATTCTGTTCTTGGTCATGGTACAAGAGGACATTTCCTGATCTTAAACTATTTACCTTTTAGGTGTTTGACTTCAATAAGCCACTTTATACTTTGTGCAAATAATGCTGTTTTATTTTTTCTTTAGGGCCTTACATGTTGGGAACTGGTCTCCTGCTTTACTTTCTCTCTAAGGAAATCTATGTAGTTAACCATGAGACAGTTGCAGCTGCCTGCATATTGTCAGTCATCATTTATGGCATTAAAAAATATGGGGCTGATGTAGCAGCTTTTGCTGACAAACTTAATGAGGTAAAAAGAAATCATAATCCAACTTTGTAGTAGCTAAAAACTATTCTAATTAATCTACATAAATATGTCTGGTCTGTAATAAAATCTGAGCCCAGTATCTTCATAATAATGCTTAAATAAGGTATGTTTTAGATCTTATGTCAATGTTGTTACACTGGTTTTCAAAAAATGAAAGAAAAACACCTTATACCAGAACAAGTATTTAATGGATTTTTTTTAAGCATGATTGATTGTGAACACTAATTCCTCTGTCTTGCCATCCTTTAACCTCAAACCTGACACAATCCAGCTTATGCAGACATTTCTCAAATTGCAGTGCAGAATTTCAGAAAATAGTTGCAGATCGTTTCTTTTTTTTTTGCATCTTGTTTTTATTCTGAAGCATATTTTTTGTTTCTTCTTTCAGGAGAAAGTTGCTAAAGCTTTAGCTGTGAAAAATGATGCAATTAAAGAACTTGAGACTGCCATTGAGCAGGAGAAGAAGGAACAATGGAGAGTTGAAGGCCGCGGTTATCTCTTTGATGCTAAGCGGGTATGTAGTTTCCTGTTTACTGTTCACTTTTACTGCTGTCTCCACTACATAATCTGGGTGCCTCTTAGATTGCTAACAAGTAACAGACCATTTAGGATCTGTTTGTTGCAGACAGGCCCGGTTCCACCACCCGATTCGGTGCCTTTTACTATAGAACTGTGATCTGCTGTATTGTATTCTTGCCAAACATAATCCATTGATTTCATCTTCTGTGTCTAGAATAATATTGCAATGTTGCTGGAAGCTAATTACCGAGAAAGATTACTAACGGTGTACAACGAAGTAAAGAAAAGGCTGGACTATCAAGTGGCTATGCAGAATTTAAAGCGTCAGAAAGAACAAGATCACATGATTCAGTGGGTGGAGAAAAACGTTGTTCAGAGCATCACACCTCAACAGGTTTTTTTGATGTTGTTCTTGTTTGTTTTAATTTGTTTTACGTTTTAGTCTATAAACATACTTGCTGTCCGATGCTTCTGACTTAAGTCAGAAAATGCTAGGTCATCTCTGGGTGACTTCCAAGCATGGCTGCAATGCATTCCTACTGCTGTGTAAGAGCTAACAAGCCCAGCTACTAGATAAAAGATGCTTGTGTTGCTGGTGAATTGAGCTAGAGTCATTTGTGGTGTGTGTTCTTGCAGCATAGAGCTAAGCTTATGATCGGATGTAGCTAACAAACAGGTCAGGGAATTTACTTCTAAAATTCTCTGTGTAAGACCTTGGAGGCTTAAGATCTACAGATGGATTCTGGATGTCCTTTCTTCTAAGGAATAAACCTGGTAACAACAAAACATGTTCCTAGCTCTGCTCGTAGATGCTTTCATGCAGGTCATTGCCTGGATTTGAATGTTACTTCATGAGTTATAGCAATATCTCTTTTAATCTGTAACTCATTTTCTCCTGAAAGCTTTTTTCTTTTCTTTTGCAGCAGAAGGAGAGTATTGCAAAATGCATTTTGGACCTGAAGGCATTATCAAAGAGTGCACAGATGACGGTGTAACCATGTAGTATCTGATTCCACTGACATGTCTCACTACTTCTTGTTGGAAACTCTATGATTCTAAAATGTCATTAAAACAAACAAACAAAAAACTTTGCTGTCTTTGATTACCAACTGATTTCCTTTTTGTGTTTGTAGTAGCTTGATTGATAATATATGAACAGCCACTGAAATTAGATTATAGTGGGGGATTACTTTCAACAACAGTGTGTGCAGTTCTGTATGGTTCCTCATTTGGTCCTGAGATGTGCTGGAGATGAGATACAGAATTTTTCCACTGTGATGCTAACAGACTCGTCAGTTTTAGAATTATCTATGATAATACCCTATAGTTATTTTCTGTAATTGGTAGCATGTTTTAAAATCAAAATGACTGCTAGCGCTCCCATTCACCTTGTGGCTGAACTATCCAAGATTTGGAGATGCTTGGAATTGATGTCCTCATTTTGTAAACAAACCAAAAAAACATGCAGCAAAGCTTTAAATAATGACAAAAGCGCTTTCCTGTTCAGTGGAAAAGAGGAATTGGCAGGCAGGAAACGTATCAGAAGATACTCAAAAACTTAAGCTTCCCTTGAATTCACCAGTATAAAGATTAAAACAGTGAAATGAATGTTTTCTCTAGAGGTTTTTTTTCCAGGATTTTCATAGGAAGAAAGTTGCTCTCTTTACCATGTGTAGCATGGAAAATATTTTGATAGTTGTTATGATAATACATAGCATAAAGCTTTTCATTTTCCAGGAGACCTTTTCACCCAAGGATGGTGGTGTAACTCAAATACGTGTCTCATCTGAGCAAACCATGTACCTATGTGTAATCCCATCCTTTCTAGGTTGGGAAGTGATTTATTTAAGAAATAAGTAAACAGACTAGAATGTGCTGATGCACCTTTTTTTATATGGATTGTTACTACAGTAAGGGAAACATTTTTAGTTAGTAAAATAGCAGAGGTTTGTACAGTTTTTCAATACAACAGCTCAGCAAAAAAGGTGTTCTTTAGAGATACTAAGATAAGATATTGTTGAAGGCAAAAGTAAACTAACTTCAGCTAAAGGTGACTTTTTTTCTGCAGTCCAACAGTTCATGAAAATAAAAGTGTTTTTCATATTGTTTCCTGCTTAAGAAAAAAAGTGAAGTTGCTCAACTTCCACATTGGTGCAACCCTAAATTTGAATGACACTCAAGCTTTCGCTAGTTTGACACAGATTCTTTTCACAAAGCAAGTGCTTAACTGCGGTGCAAGCAGTGCTAACACTTCAGAAGTTTTCTCCCAGCAGCTGGGCAGCAGTTCTATGGTGTCAGGTAAGATAAAGCTATATCACTTATTGTCGTTACTTCTATTACTGCTAACACAATGCACTTTTAGGCTTGGCACAGGAAACTTGGAGGTTCGACTCTTCTGAAATGCAGGCAACAATGGGCATGCAGTAGAAAAAGATGACAACAACACTGAGAAACGGGGTGTTTACTTTCATGTTGCCAGCAATACTTTGATGTTATTCACAATGTGCAGTTTGCAAGCCATAAAATGAGAAATACCAGAGTGGGAATTTCCTAGTAGACTGGTGTTTCCCTGTCTTTAAGCTTGCACCCCCCCAAATTTGAGAAGAATGTTTTAATTCTTACTTTGTTGATAAAGTCAATGTAACTTGAGAAAGGAAAAATTTAAAGGGACATTTTATCAAAGCTGCTTCTGATTATGGAAATTTTCATAAAGTTCACTCTATTGTATCTTCTGCAAAAATAATACTGTGGGTGCTTTTTTAGTTACATATGAAATGCACTCCAGCCTTTTGAGAGAAGATGGTATGTTCATCAAAGCATAGTGAACATGCGCAAACTCACGCGTGGAACAAGACATTGGGAAGTGCAATTCAGACTAATTGCCAGGTTCCTTGTTGTGGTTCTGTGCCAGTTTTTGCAAGATGCCTGAAACACTGATAAAGACAAAGTCCATGAGATAAATGAAGGTGCTAGGTTTGTTTTGTGTGTGTGTCTATAAGTAAAGCTTTCCTCCTCTCTTTAGCTTCCCTCGCTGTTCATTAGTGTTTGGAGAGAATGGGAGGTCGTTCCTCAAAAGCAAATCCAGGTATTTTCTTTTTTAAAGGAATTTTCTTAGATCTAGTGTTCTTGACTAAATTGACATTTTCCTGACTCAGAAAGGGCTTTTCTGGGGTAGCTTTGCAGATGTAAGCATTTGGGAAAGTACTGCATGAGTCCCTAAGGCAGCTGTAGAACAGTAATATGAAGAAGTAATTTTTTTCTGCCTAGTGTTCACTTTCAGCACTCTGATACAGAAATGTTGTACTTGCTATATTTACTTGTGTTATATGTCAGTAATTTTTGACTAGGCGCACGCCTCTGCATAATGCTTGTTGCTTGCCATAGTGGGAACATGAACACATTTTAAAAACTTCTTTTTCCCTATGCATTTCTAGTTACACCAGAAACCATTTCCAGTACTGTCACTGTGCATACCACTGTATATACCTCTACTGCTACCATACAAGATTCAGAAGGCAAATCCTTGATTGATAAGTAAATGCTATACCTTTTTTTTTCCCTTACTTTGAATACCGAGTTCCATGAAACTGCACACTCCTGCAAGGGAGGAGTTGCATGTAATACAACTTATGTCTGAGGGTTTTACAAGTTTGCTGAAAATTGTCTAGTCTGTGCTCTAGATATTTATTCATAGTGGTACTTATTGCAGATGCGCACCTTTTGATCTTATGGGGCTTGGCATAAATGATGTATTACATTTCATGAGCTTTGTTGAATTTGAGAACTACTGATTCTTGAACATTTCTGTAAAAACTGGTGACTGATGCTATTTTCTGTGCATCAACAGCCCTGAAATACTGTACTTATCATTAGCCTTCATCTCTGGCATCTTGTCAACTGTTCTGGTTTTCACAGTCATCTACCTCCTCAGAAAAAGTAAGTGACCCAGCAGAGGGAATAACAGCAGCATGATGATCCAGGCCTGGTGGCAGACAAGTGGTTAACATGTTTTGTGCTGCACATCTTAATACGGGTAGTGCTAGGTTTCCGTGCTCTTCAGGCTGCATCTTACAGCAGTAGAGTTTTAAAGCGACTTTGGTAGTACTGTACCTTTAGAAATGGGCTTATGTCTGCTTGAATAGATCGTTAGTGTTTTGATGAACAGGTCATTCCTGGCAGTAACTTCATTAATCACCCCAGGAGCTCTTCTCACAGAATAATTAACTTTAGCACAAACAAGGGGTTTTTTTGGTTGGTTTTTAAGACTGGCTGCAGTGTCAGTCACTTTCATCCCAGTCTAGCCAATTTTAGCAGGTGGACTGGGGCTTGGGTTACTCTCTCGCTCGTGCTACCAAACTGCTCGCTTTGCAGTGAAGATCTGTGGCAAACTTCAGGATTTATTGCCTAGCTGTAAGCCGGGAAGGAACTGTGCAACTGACTGACAGAATATCACAGCCTATTTGTCTTTCTGTGTTGCAAATAACAAGATATACCTCAGTGCCCCTGCACCGGAGGACGAAGGGAGAAATGAACTGTCTTTCACCCAGGAGAGACTAACCCACTGGGAACTAATTGCTCCCTAGTTCTGTAATTAAAACATCCTAGCCATAAGTTCTGCGAAAGAGCAGGCATTCTGGTGTTTTGCCTTTAAAATGCTGACTATCACAGGGAGGCGCAGCGTGGATGAAGAACTTGACATCTTTTAAACAAGTAACAATAGAAAGGTGATGAGAAGAAGTTGCCTATCTCTTTCCACCCAGCTAATCCCACTCCACAGCATCTCCTTCCTCCCCTCCCCTTTGCACTTCCATACCTTTCCAGCCATGTCTCAGCCGGACGCTCTCTGGTGCCACTCTGTCACCCCCCACTTGTGCACCTCTTGCGCTGCTCTCTCCAAGCTCGGGACAGACAGCTGGGACTGTTATTCTCCTTTCTAGAGTGTAAGAGATCCCAAGAAAATTTACAAGAGCAAGTTCCCTCCCAGATACCGCGTGAGGAATCTGCTAAAAGCATCCAGGTAAAGGTCAAAACTATTATTCCTAATATTTTATGTAGAGACTTTGAGTTCTTGATAAGAGTGGTAAACACAAATTTTGGGGGAGAGAAAAGAGGTTTCCTCTTGCAGACTCAAGTATTAGAAGACTAAGGCTAAGGAAGAGGGGTTCCTTTTGTGTATCCAAGGCTGTTTGTAGCAGTCCTGGGAGGCACCTGAGGAGGTACCTAGGCAGGAGAAGGAAAGATAACCCCTCTCTGTTATCATGTGGCTCGGGTGCCATACTCCACACATATTCCAAGGGCTCCAGAGTTCAAGCAAACCACTAATTAGGCAGGTTAGGAGAAAATCTTTTTAAGGGGCAAGCATTTATGCAGTTTTCCTTCATGTTGTCAATTCTCTGAAAGCCCCTAATGCTGAGAGTCAACCCAGGATCCTCAGCTAGGCTAACAACCAGTCTGATGCAGCATAGCATTCACTGGCTTTCCCATGTGCAGGGACAGGCTGTGACTGCATTGAGGACAAATTAAAAGCAGAAAATTCATGCTGAAATGTAATGTTTGCACTTTCTCTAATGTGTGTAACTTCTTTCACATCCCCAGGATGAGGTTTCCTACACCACTGTGGTCATCCAGCCCAGGCAGACACCAATGCCTGTGTGATGATGAAACTTGTAGTGAAAGGAAGACATCTGCGCTGTCTGCACGTCGAATGCTGCCACGAGCGTTGCATCAAGGCCTGTAGTGCTCTACGAAATGCCAAGACTGCCGTATGTAACGTCCACTGATTTTATAGTTGTAAGGGGACAATAGCGTCTCCTGTTCCTCATATCTTGCCAACAGTTGTGGACAAATTGCTTTTTATACTGTACTTCCTTATCTATAGAAATCTCTGTGACTACTTGTAATGCACTTGTAAAGTTTCCATGTGTGTTTTGGCTATTGCTTTGAACTGCCAAAGAGAACTAAAAAATGGAAATGTTTCTCTGCATCTGTTCATCTCTGTGCCCTTATTTCCTTGCTCAGCCACTGACTAGAGCATTTTTTCTTGTCTTTTGGATTGCCAAGTGCTCTGATTAGTTATTTTCTACTGAACTAAGTTATGATAATGCAATGTCTGTATTACAAACGAAATGCACAATCAGTGTGACAGTCTGAATTTACGGGAATATTTAATTCATGTGTTATTACTCACAGCATTTGGAAAATAGCATATTGCATACCATATTGTAAAAATGTTTAAAATCATCCCCTCTCCATAGAATGGGGAAATGAGTTACCACTAGTGACTCTGTCTCGGCAGCCACGGAGAAGCCTGGCTTCTCTGCGCGTTCCTGCGCCCACGGAGGGGAGGCCTGGCACGGAGGAAGCCCCGTGCTCCCCGTCGGCCGTACAACGCTTCTCCTGGAAGGCGGCATCGGAGTTCAAGTTTCCTGCTGCCTCAGCACTCTGAGGTGCGGACGCCTCCTTGTTCTGGTCAACAGAGTGTCAGGTTCTTGCGGATATTTCTCTGTTCTGAAAATACATCTGAAAATACAGATGACTGCTTACGTGCTATTGGAAGCAGCTCTCCAGACAAGCCTTGGCCAGGACGAGCCCCGGGGCCATGCAGCCTCCCGTGCGCGCAGCAGGCCAGCCCTCGGGGGGCCGCTGGGTGGCTGCAGGAGCCATGGTGGGGTTCGGGCAGCCCGGAGCCTTTCCTACAGCAGGCAGCAGGGCACTTCCTCCGCCTCTGCCGGCACTGTTGGGTTGTCCTGCCTTCGCGGCTCCAGAAGCTGGTGGACCACCGAGAAACAGGTGCACAAATGCTGTTACCTTCTGAAATCTGGCCTGAAAGGCGTTGCGGGTAAAGCTGCTGGCCATTTTACAGGGTCAGGAGTAGAACCCGTGGTCTTTGTTTTGCTGCTTGCTCTCATCTCAGTCATAGCAGTTTCTCCAAGTGCTATTTAATCGAGGAAATACTCTTACTCAAAATGTGCAGCTGCTGAGAGGTTCGTGAGGGATGACTGTGGTTGGTGCAAAATTTTTGTTGTTGTTTAAAATTAATGCCGATGTTACTATTTGCTGCCTGACAGCAAATGAGAAATAAGGTCTGAAAATTCACATGGCTTGCACAAATGTCCCTTCAGCATACCAAAAAGCATGCTACCTTCCTGTGTTAGACAAGTGCGAGATAAGGTGACTTGCCACAAGCTTCCACCCTTCCCCAAGCTGCCGATAACGAGACCAGATAGGACGTTGGGTTTTCTACGTAGATGTTTCTTGACCGTGAATCATACTGAGACTTAGCATGACCGCTTAATGTACATTGTGAAATGCTGCCAACCCGAGTGCAGCGCTTTTGCACGCCCGTCTGCGGAGGTGGGTGTGGTGAGCCTCCGTTTGCTGCGTGGCTGCTAACTGGTCTTGGACTCGTACCAGAGCGTCCATCTACCCTCTTCCACACCAAGAGCTCTGCATGGTTGTACCAGCTTTTAATGGTAGCCATCAGCTAGCCCTCTGATCTCTAGACAGCTAGAGGGGTTTGGGACCACTGTGTCTGCTAAACAGAACAGAGGAGGTGCTGTGTCTGCTCAGTTTCTCTGTTCTGGCTCTCCCATTCTCACTGTTTCAGTAGGCTTCTGCTAGAGGTGGTGAGAACTGGACTTTCAAACTTTTTACTTGTGGTCTCCCTAAAAACAAATTTTTCACAGCAGGAATTTACAGGGCAAAATGCCTGGATAGGGGAAGGTTCTGTACAAATTGTACAACTCTGTGAGGGTGAGTGGAAATGGCCCAAGGGGCAAATTGCATGTTGAAAGATGCATGGACAGTAGTGATATTCCCTGACATTTTGGAATGGATCATCTGGTTGTAATGCTAAAAGGATGGATTATTAGAGCTACAGCGATGATGGTGATGTGCCTGTAGGACTGCATTTCCCTCAGCCAGCAGTGACTATGAATGAGGCAGCTCTCACAGGAGCTAACTCCTTTGCTCGTACTGAGTGAAATTTGTATACAGGTGGACTACTGCTGTATGTCTTCATCCATCTTCAATGGATCTAGATTCTATCTAGTTCAGACATTGTTCAGCCTGTTTGACGTCTGTCTGGGCTGAGCAACTCTCTCCAGGCCAGCTGCTAGAGGTGAGAACCAGGGACCCACACCTGCAAGGGCTCCTCCGGCCAGCAGCACCGCCTGGGAAACAAGCGGGAGCGTGCGGTGCCAGCCGCGAGGGTGCGGGCTGCGAGCCCGGGGCAGGAGCCTGCTGCGGACACCTCTCCCGCAGCGGGGCTGGGGCTCCTCCGGCTGCCCTACGGAGGGAGGCTGGGCCCGGGTCCGGCCGCGGTGGGCACCGTGCTCCACGGGGCCATGCTGAGCCGCTGGCTGCCGGAGGCTGCACCCCCAGCTTGCTGAGCCCGCTCCTTCCAGCGGGCAGGTCAGCTTCCCCTGCCTTCAGTCCTCTGTGCTTTTTCTCCATATCCTTATGCCTTGTTCGTGTGGAGTTCGTCAGGCAGCCTACTAGGAAGTTGGTGCCATGCTGTTCCCCATTTTTGCACTTCCTAAAAAAAATACATGAGCAAAGTTTGCTTGGCATTATTCTAAGGAATAACTTTCTGCTGCTTGTCTGGGGCCTCTTTTTCAGCTGAAAACAATCAGTTCTCTCTACCGATAGAGAGACTGTAGCAAAATTCTGGTGTACTTATGCAGTGACTTCCTTTACTAGCTCGTTTATTGACAGAGTGGAACTGTGTAACAGGGCAGTTTGGGTCTATGACAAGGATTACATCAGATAATAGACTGAAATGTCTAATCCGATTTAAAGGAACAGACACCAACATTTTTCCTTTCAGCATGCTGAGCTAAATAACAGAATGATGCACTCCCTTTTTCTGTTTTTTGTTTGTGTATGTGTTTAGACCACTTTTATTATTTAAAGATGGAGAAAAAATAGTCTTGCCTTTAAAGACCTATTTTCAACTTGACCCATGTTCCTCAAAAACAGGCTGTGCAAACTGTGGTGTAATATTTACTGCAATTTCTGAGCTGTCCTAGTCAGGACACATACTAAAACAGTGCAGGGATTTTGTTCAGGCTGCTTTTTAGTTTGTCAGGGAGAAGAGCAGGTTGAGTTCACATAAAATCCGTATAATATTTACTATCCTTCATGAAAATGTGGCAACACTAACTGCAGCACAAGTTGACCAGACCTGAATTTATAGCCTACTTGGACAGAAGACACAGGCTCTACAAGTACTCAGTGAGGACATGCCTGCATTTTGAGCTGCTCTATTACCAACAACAAAAAATGCATTTATCTTATTTTTCAGTGGACCCAGCCAATCCTTATGGGGGGGGGAAAAAAGTGGACAACTCTTTTCTGTATGTTGAAATGATGTAATAAATACATATATTTACATACACCTTCAGATACAGTTCAGAGTAGTCTTCAGATCTGTAACACGTTGCAAAAAGCAGCTGTTCTTCAGGCTTACAGAGGAGATTTGCAGCAAATTACATTTATGTCAGGTGTTAAGAAGACAGTTTCTGGTTGCAGGGAGAACAGATCATGGGAATATGCTGGGCAGGAAAATCCCCAAAATGGATGGGTTTTAGTAACAAATTCAGAAAATGCATACTTGATGGTTTAGGAATATTTGATTCTATCCTTGGTAAGGGAGCTGGGGGAGGAGGGAAGAACCTAAAGATATCATTAGTGTATTTTTTGACAGTCACCTCTTCCTGGCATGCTCCCCTGTCCCCAGCACATCCCATCGCTGAATAGCTTCAGTGTCCTCTCGTGGTAGTTTGGCCCCTGCCTGGTGCAGTCTGAGGTCAATTTTGCGGGCTTATGGGATGAACCCTGTCTTGATTTCAAGTAATGAAAGATTCTGACTGACCGGATCTCCCCCAAAGAAGAAGAGAGTTGTCAAAGGCAGTTCAGATTCTGGCCTTTCAGCTGAGGTGGTCAGCAGTGGGACCTGTGGTGAGGGTGGTTTCATGATGCAGTCTTTCATCTGCAGGTGGAGGTGTCGTAGGAGATGCTATAGCCTTATCGGACACATGCTACTGGGGCAAGCATGGTTGTGTGCAAGTAAAGGGCCTATAACTGGACAAAAAGAGAAAACAAAATGATAACAAAAAGACTTCTCAGTCTTGAGTTAAAACTAGAAATTAACAAGCAATGTATTTTTGTTTTTGGTGTTTTTTTTTTTCCACCAGCTGGCCAGGGATCTGAGCTAAGGAGCTAGGAGCAAGAAGTCTGCCTTGTTGACAGTGCTTTGGGTCACTGGTCTGCCAAATAACGCTTAAGTAAAAACTGGAAGGTGCTCCTAAATGAAGATGCTTACCTGGAAGATCTGGGCTTGGTGTACAGCTACAGCCAAGCAGAATTTGCTGGGGTATAATAACGCAGAAGATTGTAAATGATCCTTTTGGGCTTAATGTCAAATGTGCATCAGATACAGTACGAAGAGCTTGCCCATATCATAGAACAGTTTGTGCAAGACAGTAGATGAAACAGAACGCATTTTTCCCATGAGTTTCTTAAAGCATTTTATCAGTGGTCTGGTATATACTGATGAGTCAACATTCGTTCTATATTTACGACTGTTTGTGTGTTGTTTGTTCTGTAAGAACTGGGTCTCATTCTGGTTTTGTTGGGTTTTTTTTTGCATAGGATATAGGTCCTTAAAATTAAAAGGTAAGTGGTTTTGAACTTATTTATCTTGCAAGCATAGACAATTGGGTTCATGGCAGAATTGGCATGGGACAAAACGATTCCCAAGTAAATCCAATGTGTGGGGATCTTACAGTCAGGGCAAAAATAGGAGATGCAGTTTATAATGCACAGCGGCAACCAGGATACTGCAAACAGGAAGAGAACAAGTGCTAGAGATTTGGCTGTCTTGAATTCCTGCCCATAAAAAGCTCCTGCCCCTCTCACGTTGTTTGCACCTTGACTTAGCTTTGTCCTGATGATGTAAAAGATTTCAACATACAGAGCACACATGATGGTCAGAGGGACAAGGGTCCACGTCACAAACCCAAAATATACCATGTAATCCATCCTCATCACAGAGACAAATTCACATGTGAGAGAGCTGGAGTTTGTTGGTTTTGGTTTGTTCCATCCAAACATAGGGACTAATCCTGCCAGCAGGGACAGAGACCAGCACAAACCCAGTGCCCACCAAATTCTTCTCTCTGAAGTGATTATTTTATATCTGTTGAGGAAGAAAACCCAGGTCACATTAAACAGAAGTGTTTAAAATAGTTAAGGATGATTTCCAGAACTCGTGTTCAAGTACTACAGGTTCATTATGACAAACTGGAGCACTAACTTCCTTTTTTTTTGGAAGGAAAACCTTAACTGGAGATAAGCCATAGCTCTTCATTTGTAACAGTTACTTTGCAGCACTTGTACAAGATGAACTGTGCTTAACTTCCCCTTTTGTATCTGTTTTCAGCTATTTTATTTCTTGTTTCCTTGTGACCTCAGTGCTCCTCTTGCCTGGTTATTATTTGTATTTCCACTACTAGCATTCCTATCTTATTTCTCAACTTCCTTGGATGCACCCTACTCTCTGTATTTGGTTTATACCATTTGTAAGATCAAACTGCTTTTTCGCTCTTCGATTTATCAGCCCCACAAAAAATATGGCCTCTTTCATGCTTGAAATTATGCTTTGCATCTCTACTTTATAAACTTTTCCATTCAAATATAGAAAGTGAATGACTTCGTAAATTAGCCCTTCACATACTTCTTTTGTATTTTCAGCCAACAGTATAAGAAACTGTATATAAAAGACTATCCTCAGAAAACCAAAGAAATCTATAGTACTTTCAGCATCCTGCACAATTACAAAACGCCCGAAGAATTAAACTGTTTGACCACAGACTCAGCCTGTGGCCAAATTCCGATCAGCAATAACACCAAGCTACCAGTGCTGCGCGAACACCCCTTGGGCTCTGTCTGTGCTGCATTATTAACTGCAGAGCGTGGCTCCTGCTCTAGATAGCTCGTCTCAGGCAGGCTTTTAGGGACAGGTATTTTTTCCATCCACAAGCATGCATTTACAGTAAAAATGTGTTAGGAAAGGGCCAAGTTAAGGAGGAGGGAGGAGGTGGCACCCGTGGGGCAGGGAGGCTGGCAGGAGCGGGGCGAGCGGAGGTGCTCGTGATGGGCAGCACTCACCTGATGGGCAGCCTCACTCGCAGGTACCTGTCGACTGCGATGGCCAGGAGGGAGAGGATGGATGCGTTAGTGAAAATCACCATCAGGCAGCACATGAACAGGCAGGAGTAGAAGTGGATGCTGACTCCCAGGCTCACCACGATGGCCAGGGGTATGACGAGGACCCCCACGGCGATATCGGCCAGTGCCAGGGAAACGATGAAGTACATAGTCGTGTTCTGAAATGCCGAGTTCAGTTTCACCACCCAGATGACCAAGATGTTACCCAAAGTGGCGAACAAAGCGAGCAAGCACTCGGTACCGATGTAAATCGCATCCATGCTGCTCAGCCCTGGGCTGATGTTGGACGGCAAGCCGACGGGGCTGCTCCCATCCTGGCTCGAGCTGCAGAGGGAGGACATGAGCATCAACGGCCTCGTGTGGGATTTGCCCGCGGTGCCTGCTGCTCGCTGCACTGTTCCAGTGACTCTCCAGTGTGCACACCTCCTCAAGAATTTCACATCCTCAGCACTTGGGCAGCAAATCAGCTGTTGCCTTTCCACAGAGCTGCAGATAGTTCGGCATCCAGGAAACGTTTTCCCCTTCAGACATATCTCCTGAAGCTCACAGCATCCCTTCAGCAGCCTGGTAGCATTAAAGTACTTGGGAAAGCTATTTTGAAGAGAAAAAAAAAGGAAAAGCTCTCCCAAGACTGCTTACCAGCAACCTACAAATACTTTAACTGCTTTCTCTTTCTAGCCACAGTTTTAGAAGTGGGAGAACTGTAACCAGAATTGACCGTGCAAAACTACCACTTATCAATGTAGATAATCTCTCTGTAGTCACTGTAGGAAATGAGGCAGTTCAGGAGATGCGAGACGGGTGTTTAGCTAAATTCCAGTACTTTACTTAATTCAGGGTGTATTAGTTCCATTGAGACCCTGAGGTGGCTGAGGTCCCTTTACTCAGACCTTTCTCAGCATGACAAGAACAACATTACTGTAATGCCAGTGATTGTTTTCAGTGGGAGCCCTCATTTCCAGTAGAAACCAGTATAAGGACCAACCTAGCCTTGTTCAGAGGGGCGTGCTTTCCCATGCTCTGTCCCCATCTCTAGGGTGACGGATACGGAAAGGCCTCTTCACAATGAAAGAGGAAAAGAAAGACCAGGATTGGTTTATGGAACACAGAGAAACTAAGGCAAAGTGTGGCTGGTGATGGGAAGGGGTGGGGGGGGCGTGTGAAAGCAGCGGTCACAGAGGTGGTGGGAGCTGCAGGCTGCGCGCGAGCCCGGCTGTGCACGGGGCTTGCTCCTCGACGTGACTGCAGTGAAAGAGCTGCTCCTGCTTTGGATGGAGCCAAGGAGATGCAGACAGGAGCTCGTGTCAGCCTGAGCCCCGGGGCAACCTGTCTCTCGGGCAGATGGCAGTGAATGCTCTCCAGAAATAAGCAAACAGCAAGCGAGCGATTAGGCAGTGTGGTACCATGTTAGTGTAATGGCGCCTTGCATAAGCATGGAAAATATGCCATTTCCCAGACACAGCGTCCTCCATCTCTGCCACCCAGTTTTCTAGCAGAACTGAGGCTGGGGAAGCAAAATTAACCCTGGGAGGAGACAGAGCCAGAAATAAATGGGACTTTATTCTCTGCTCTGAAAAGGGCTTGCCAGTTCCGCTTCCTTGAAACCCATGTAAGTACTTTGTGCTCCCTGACTGGAAAGCGTTTTGGAACATCACTGCTGGGGAAAATGGTGGAGAAGAACCTGTCTATGGACAGCGTCGGTCTGCAAACGAACTTGGCGGTGCTGGTTTTCTAACGGAAGCTGACACGGGGTAGCCCTGGGTGCAGCAGATGAATCCCAGCAGAGGGGTGTGCAAGGTCACAGCTGGGATGCGCGCTGGGTTTTGCGAGCTGAATGAGTCGCTTCTCTGCGAGGTCCCTGAGCAGGAGCAGGCAGCTGATGCTTTGCAGTTGTGAGCAGGCGTGGGGAATGTCTGTGCGCTCCTGGCTGCTGGCAGTGCTTGGGTAAGAGCTCCCCACTTCCTGCACTCACTGTGCATCTCCCCTCTCTTAACCTCAGCCGCTGACTTCCTTCTTCTGTCACCTACCCCTCGTGGCAGCTTGCTGCAGCCAGATGCCTGTTGCAAAGCTGATATTAGAGCTACAGGGGCCACCCACCTCTGCTGCCCGGTGCCTGCTATAAACAGCTGAGAAAAAACTTGGTGTGGAGTGGGACCTTAGGTGAGCAGCTTGTGTGACTGAGGCAAAAGAAGATGTTTCCCCCCCCATTTGCCTTTACTCACCCAAAATCCAGACTTCCCATTTGCCCTCCCCACCCCTTCTTTGTGGCAGAGGTATGGACTAGGTCACTCAAGGTCCCTTGGCCTTATTTTTTCTGATGCTACACTTATGCCACAGGCAGTGTAGATTAAGCAAGCTTTGAAGAAACAGAGACAGGAGCAAACTAGCTGCAGTGCTGTATGGCTCTGCGTTGGTTAATTCACCCTGCTAGGCAGCGAGCCCAGGTGGGGAGGAGATGATCTGCTTGTGGTTAAAGCTGACTGGCAAAATTATCACATGCAGCAGGTAGCACCTGTGGTTTGTTCAGCATGATGCTGCCACTATTTCACATTGACCCTTCCACAAGAGCATGAGTAACTTTGCTAAAGCCTCAAGGAGACAGAAAGAAAGATGTTACATTGTGATAAAAGACGTGATAAATGCTTCTTCATGGACAGTATGCTCTGCTCATCTTTAAACAGTGAGTTTTGTATGCAGGTCAGAAAGTGCAAAATTCTGACCGAGGGACTTAATTCAAGGCAGATCAGGGAGGAGCTGGCTTTTGACCTGGCGGGGGGGCGGAGAGTTCACTGTATCATTTTCTTCATTGTGGACATAAACAGTCTCAGATGTCCACAATGTCAGTAGACAGTCTGGATGTGATCTATATCGCAATGGAGTCTGTCATTGGGGTAGCTGCACTGGTGGGCAATGCCTTGGTGATCTGGGCAGTGAAGCTGAACCCAGCTCTTCAGAAGACCACCTTCTTTTACATCGTTTCCCTGGCGCTCACTGACATTGCCGTGGGGATCCTTGTCACGCCGCTAGCCATCATGGTGAGCCTGGGAGTTGTTGTCCACTTCTACTCCTGCTTGTTCCTGTGCTGCCTGATGATAGTCTTCCCTCATGCATCAATCCTGTCTCTCCTGGCCATCGCCATCGACAGGTACCTGCGAGTGAAGCTGCCCACCAGGTGAGTCTACACAAAGGTCCCATCTCATCATCTTTTCCCTATTTCTCTCCTCCTATATATTTTCCTTCTCCCTTGCTTGCAGCATCACAGGGTTTCCTGGGCACTTTTGTTTCTCCAGAGACACTCATGCAAAGGCAGAGGTTCCCATAGTGTAGGCAGTGGAACACCAGCGGTCTGGGCACTCCTGGAAATTTGGCAATGCCTGAAAATCTTCAGCTACAGAGAGTTAGGAAATGGCTGCTTGCAAAAGTGTATGCGCCTGAGGTCTGGCTGAGGCGGTGGCCTTTCGGTTTTGCCCCAGAGACAACCACGCAGCTCTACTGAGGCAGGTGAAAATGAAGCAGTATTTGTGAGGAAAGGGTTTGATGCTGCATCTGTGGGTTCTCATTTCAAAGGGATCGGTGGCCGTTGGAGGCTTCTCTGTAGTTTCAAAATACTTTTTAAATATCAGAAGCTGCTAAGGACAAGCTGCACAGAAACGTGCTTAACCCCAATTAGGTTAACCAGAAGTGAGTGCTTAAAAGCACAAGTTCATAAATATTGTAGTTCTTTTTTTCTGAAGAATCACGTCTAAGTCCTCCTTCCTACTCACCCAGGTACAGGGCAACCATCACGAAGAGAAGGGTTTGTGTGATTCTGGGATTCTGCTGGCTTATATCTGTGCTGGTGGGACTGGTCCCCTTACTGGGGTGGAACCAGCACACAGGTGGCTCCAGCCACATTGAATGTCACTATTTGGCTGTGATGAGAATGGATTATGTGGTGTACTTCAGCTTCTTCACCTGGATCCTCCTCCCTTTGCTCATCATGTGTGTCCTCTATGCCGAGATTTTCTACACCATATGGACAAAATTAAGCCCAATCTCAGCAAGTCCTCCAGGTGGAGGAACAGTTTATGGGAAGGAGTACAAAATGGCCAAATACCTGGCTCTCATCCTGTTCTTGTTTGCGGTGTCTTGGCTGCCTCTGGGAATCCTGAACTGCATTTTATACTTCTGCCCCTCCTGCACCATCCCACGGTCTCTGATGTACCTGGGCATCCTGCTGTCTCGTGCCAACTCAGCCATGAACCCTGTTGTCTACGCCTTCAAGATACAGAAGTTCAAAGAAACATACACTTTCATTCTGAGGACTTACATCCTGTTCCAGAAGTCGGAGCTGGTCGTTTCTAGTGCAGAGCACACGGTAGAGCAGCTGGGAGTGAGCATCATCTGAGCGAGTGCTGCACCAGGGCTGTGCCCCCGTGTTCTGTCTGGGCTGGATACGGCTGAAACAGCCGGGGAGCAACAAGCGTGGGGGAAGCGGCACAGGCACCTGGGTGTATTTCTCAGATTATGCCTTCTGGAGCAATAATTGTGCCTATATTTTGCTGTTAAGTTAATTGAGCTCTGAGCAGTGAGATGATTAGTTCAGATTCCTAGTTAATTCCAAAAACAAAACAAAAACAATCTCCTTGCGTTTCTAAGGCAAAAGATTTTAGAGGTTTGGAAAAGAGTGGTAGCTAGACAGGGTGTGGATGAGAAATTGATTTTGTTCATGCTTATAGATGCTTTGCTCTGTTAATAAAAGGCATTATGGTGACCTGCTGACAGGTGAGTGCGTTTTGGTAGATCCCCCCCAGCCCAGCCAGGCAGTTGCAGAGGCTCCCGGGGCCAGGGCACGATGCTCGCACTGTGCCGCTGCCCAGAGCCCCGCGTTCCTGCGGCTCCCAGCGCTCATCCCTCCCCTTGGCAGCAACGTCGCTGCTGGGGGCTGGCTGGCTGCCGGCTGTGCCTGCGATCTGTCCATCTCTGGGGTAAGATGTGTCCTGGGGGCAGGAGGCACGTGTCTGGTGAGTATTTGCACAGACTGGCGTGCACTGGAGCTCAGAGGAGTCTCCCAGTTGGTGCTGTGACAAGCTGCAGGTCCTTCCTCGCTGACCCCGGGCACCCATTTCCCAAGCCCCAGCCTGTCGCTGGGCTGGCCCAAATACTTCTGCAGCTGTGAGGTGAGCTGGGACAGGAGCCACCTCTGCAGAAGTTCAAGCTGACCCTGAAATACAGCACAAGGCGCTTACAGCCCACAAACAGACATAAGCAACTGCATCCAGGGACAGCAGGAACTGCTGATCCTGAGCTCTGCCACAAAATACCCAAATCCACCCTTTTGTCTGCTGTGACCCTATGCCAAGCTCCTGCAGTGCACCACAGTTGAATCTAGCAGGTTGACAGGAGAGCTGACATTAGCCTTTTGCACTAATTTTGCCCCTGCTAATGGTTCTTCCTTTAAGAGCATTTGTTTTCTCTTTTCAGCTCTATTTATGGAAACTGTTTCTCAAAGTGGTCAAGCTACAAAGACACGCTCTGGCACGCTGCCACAGAACAAACGTCTCTATAAATGCTGTGGTAGTATAGGATGTAAAAAGAAGCCAGACTCTGGCTGCCAGATCTCTGGGTGCACAAGAGCAGCACAGCGAAATGAGGACCTGGCCTCGGGTGGGGGCTCAGTGGGTGCCAGGCTGGGTCAGCTGCAGGAGGGGGCTGCATGATATGAAAATTCTGTGACCCAGCTCAATGGGGCAGCAGCACCTGCTTGTGGAAAGGTGCTTTGGAACAGAAGGAAAATGAGCAGTCTTTGTACAAAGTTTTGCTTGCATCAGTCTATAAATTTTAATAGCATTAGATCTTCCTATAGCTCTTTCTTAGAAGGCATTTGCTTTCCAATGGCAACACTGTCTCTGTCTAAAACTTGCCTGTAATCCTGCTGTCCCACCAGTATGCAGGCTGTTGCGTATCTTTTTGTCTGTCCTTTTTAGCAGCTGTGGACTGGAGATGTGTTGCAGAAAACATCTGTAAGCCCATGCCCGTGCTGCCTGCATGGCTGCGTCTGCCCTGCGCCTGGAAACCTGCATCCGGCTTCACACCCAGCCCGTGCGACACACAGAGCCCACGTTTCCCAGGCTGTAGGTGAAGTGAGAAATGCTTCATCGCCTCATTTCAGGACCCTCAGGCCAGATTGCACAAGAGGCTTCTGCAGACATTACTGCAAGAGGAGTGAACTATCACATTCCCAACAGGTATATAATTAATCTGTGCTTTCCTTGCCCTCAGAACTTCCTCCTTTTCCCTGTGACTTGTTTATTCAAGCCAGAGGCCATGAGGACACACGGCAGTGTGCTGGGCACAGCAGCAACCTGAGACTTTGCAGGGCTGTGAAGCTATTTGAAACGCAGTTAGGGAGCTGTGGGATGTTTTATGCAGCAGGGAGATCAGCGACACTGATGCCTACTCACAGTGATCATGCTGAATAAGTGTACTGAATTCCAAGCCCAAACGCTAAAAGGTCAGGTGCGCTCTGTGTCGTGCTCCCGCTGTGGGAGGCAGAGCACTGATCTGCTCCTTCCCACCCCAACGCATCCCCCAGGGAGGCACAGCCAGAGGGTCCTTCGGTCACCGGAGCAAGGAGAGAACATGTGTGGCGAGCACCAGCTCCTGCACTTCTAAGGGGACACTAAAAAAAAAAAAAAATCCAAAGAAAAAATCCCTCTGGGATTTCCCACCCCACTGATGCGGCCAGCGGTAATGCTGTCAAACCCGACTGAACTGCACCTGCCCCGACCGGGGCTGAATCGGGGCGTTTCCGCCCCCCACACCCCCTGTTCCCACCGTGTTTCTGCCAGGGAGGCACAAGGCGTGCTTATTTTCTTCAGATGCTTCCTCCACCAGGCAGCATCTGTTTCCTGTCCTAAATACAAAACAACCAGGTTGCCAGGCTCTTGCAACTCCTCTGTCACTGAGGGAGGATGAGCCAGTGCCGTCGCTGTCCCTGCCCTGTGCGAGCACAGCTTCACCCTGCCCAGCCTGGGGGTGCTGTGGGCACTGCGTCCCCCCCACTGCCTCCTTCTGTGGGTGCTCAGCTCCTCTCCCACTGCCCTCCTTCAGCCCCTGCGTCAGGAAACACAGGGCTGGAGGTTTGTATGGCTTGCAAAGTGATTAAACACTCCCCGTACAGAGGAGCTAAATGGGGCTGGAGTGTGGGATTGGGGACTGTTGTGGCGTGGAAACTACCTCTTCCGTCCGCTTCTTGCTATTCCCTTGCATGCGTCTAACCCCAGACACCGACCGACAGGCTCTCTCATTCACTTATGTCCCAAACTGTTCTCCCGTAAGCACAAGTTGTGCTCCTGCCGAGAGGCTGGGCCCTGTGAAGGACGGCAGCTCACTGCTGCTGGCTGAGAGAAACATGCGGCTGAGCTCAGGCAGCAAAGCTCTGTACGTCAGGGCTACCAGTGCTCGCTGATGTCTACGCTGTGTGTGTGTATACGTATAAATATATACTGCTATAGTATACAATCCTTCTGCTGATGTGGTTGGAGTATTTGGACCCCTCTGCTGCCAAATACAGCATATTGTGTTTCATAAAAATAGATGTGATTTGAAGCAGACCTTCTTGCATGCGCTGATGAAGCTGGCAGCAGGAGGAGCTGTGTGTAAGAAATATTGGGCTTGGCTGCACAGGGGTCCAGGATTCATTCATTCACCCCTCTTTGTTTCCCCGCCACCCTGTAGTCCCATTCCAGCTGTGTGGCACCCAGCCGGGCCCGCTGCTCCTCGCGGTGCAGGGCGCGGGTGCAGGATGCAGGGCGCGGGTGCAGGATGCAGGGCGCAGGCTGAGCTCCTGCTGGGCTGGGGCCATCCCCGGGGCACTCACAGCCCAAGAGAAACTCAGTCGGCGATTTGCTGCTGCACAAAATTACCCGTCTGTAAGCAGGCTGCAGCTGGAATAAGTTTGTGAGCCAGCAATTTAAGGCTTTGTTTGAGATTAGCATTCAAAGGTGTATTTTTAGATCCTGTTATTTAGCTGACTCCATGGTGCCTGCAGAGCTCTGAGCGGTGCACGGAGCGCACACTGGTGCCTGGGCTGGGTGCCGGGGTGGGACTCAGTGCGGCAGAGTTCAGGGATGTCGTGGTTCGACGGGGTTAAACAGCGCTTCGGATCCTGCTCCCTGAGTGCTTGACGGATTTGCCATTTAAAGGCTGTAGTCAGCTTGCTTGTTTCTTGGATGGCTCCAGCAAAAGGCTTCCAGCTATTCCCCAAGGATCCTCCTACATCCTGGAGAGATAAGGATCAGGAAGGGAATGGTCTATCTGCAATCTCAGCAGCAGCTCTGAGCACAGATTCTCTTTCCACATTGGGGGTGGAGGAGAGGAGAAGAGATTTTATAGAAAAAAATTATTTCTAAGTAAGTGACACACATGCAGAAAAAAAAAAAAAAATCCCACAACAATGATCTTATCGTGTGACTCAACAATAGCAACAGTCCGGCTTTGTTCTGGCAGGGGTGTGAAACACTGCAGGGACAGAAAGCAGCCTCCTGGCAGGCAGCGCTGCCTGGGCACCCCGTGCTGGGCTCGCTCCTGCTGTGCCCCAGAGCCCGCGCTCGTGGGCAGAGCCTGCGCCCTGTGCGCGCCCGGCCCTCGAGGGGTGAGCACATCACGCCCGCTCATTCCTCTGTCCCTGCTTTTTGTTGGTTACTTTCCCTTTTCATCAAATGTGTCGTTAACACCCCTTCCAGTGTCTTCCTTGTCTGAGTTTTGCCTCCCGCTTGCCTTTTTCCGCATTCACCCATTTGAAGCCCCTGCCACATCTCACGACGGTGGCTATAACCAGCCCAGGGGCAAACCTGCGGCTGGTTCTGGTGGTCCAGGCCCAGCAGCACCTGGGCGGCTGGTGGGGAGCATCGCCGTGACGTTACCCTGCCGCGTCCCCCACCCGCCTGTCTCGCGGGACCAGCGTAGCCGTCCCTCTCCGTCCCTCTGCCAGGGGACACGCGCCTTCTGGTCCCCCCGGCCACGTCCAGCACTGGTGACCCAGAGAGGTGGCACCTGCTCCTTGTCAGCTGGGGCCGCCAGCTGCAGACCCCAACTCTGCAGATGGGGATGGTCCAGGATTTCCTGGCATTTCAAACACCCCGGCTGTCAGCGTGCCGTCCCCATCACGTGTGACACACCGGCTGAGCATGCGGGAGGGACACCCAACACCAGCCTGGCCCGTGGACCCCATGCCAGGGCACAGCAGGGGTTTGGCGACGGCATGGCGTGCTCTTGCCCACGGCCATGCTCTGCAAGCACGCGGTGCTCCCCGGCACGTGGCTGGGACGTGTCCGCGTCCCTGCACGCAGCGACCACTGGCAGCTTCTGCTGCTGGGCCAGGAGGTGTAGGGGGATTTCTTCTGGGACTGTGAAATTTAATGTTTACCTGAAAAGAAAAGAAAAAAAAAAAGCTGATAAAATGAGACCTAGTGACTGGAGACTGATGTCCCTCCTGGCTGTTCCCTGCCTTTAAAGGAACTGAAAGCAAAGCAGAGAGAGGATGTGAACGAGAAGCAGGGTCACATCTGGATTAACAGAGAGTGATTGTGGACTGCTGAATAATGAGCTGGAATGAGATTCTAGAGCCTGGCATTACAGTGACCGAGGACAAGTCATGTCACTGCTCCATGCCTCAGTTTCCCTGTTCTTGAGAAGAGGATGGGGAATCTGATCTTCCCAGGGCTCTCTATGAACTCCAAAGAGCTGGACAGGAGCAGGGGCATCTTGCTCCCCAGGCACTGCTGAAACTTCCCATTCCGGCTTCTTTTACCTGCCCCCATGGATACAGAGCAGTTGTGTTGAAAAAACACTGTCAGTATTTCTCACAGATGGGAAAACCTGAAGGAAATGCTTCCCCCGGTCTGCACACAGCTTTACGGAAAGACAAAATTCATTACTCTTAGAATCCAGATTTTGTTCCAAAGATGATTTCAACCACTGTCAAAAGCAAATTGTCAGTGGAGAATCAGATCTGGAAAAGCCCTCAATGCAAACTGCTTTCTATGGAAAATACATCTGGTTTTTTGTTTTTTTTTTTTTTTCCATAAGTGAACACTCTATAGGAAATAGGTGCCAGAGAAGAGTGCAAGAATATATAAGTATATATGCCCCTAGCTGCTTTCCAGTGCGTGCAGAGGCAGTGCGCAGCCTCAGTCTTGCCGAGCCTGAACGTTATTTAGGGCCCAGCAGCAGCACCAGGGAGCGCACGGTGCCCACGCGGCTGCCGCGGCCGGGACTGTCAGATGGAGCTGTGGGACGCGCCCGCTGCCCGGCCCGACAAACGCCAATAAATGGTGGTGGAGTAAGCAGTCTGCTCATCCGCCGCCCGCCCTGCGCACACGCGCACTCTGGCGTGCTGGCAGTGCTGGGCAGGCAATCCAAATGCTGTGACTTGAATAAATGGTAATTAAGTTAAATACTAATATGAAAAGCGTAAGAACGCCAGAGTGGCGGTGCTGATGCTGTGCCTGTTCGTCTGGTGTTCACAGGTTCGTGAGCCTGTTAGTGGCGCGAGGAGCCCAGCAGCGTTGGGGCAGCGTGCATCGCCGGCGCTCTCGGTATTTTCGCTCCAGGCAGACAGCAGGCTGTGGCTGTGCCTGATTTCGGGGGGAGCGCTGCCCAGGAGCCCCTGCAGCACGCTCCTGCCGCCTGTCCCTCCCTGCCCACCGCGGGACCCCGCGAGTGGCACCGCGGCACCGCACCCCGCCAGGGCTGTGCTGGGCCAGGCGCTCCCAGAGGAGGCCTTTGCACCTCTCCCGGCTGCCAGCGCTCGCCCCGCGCCCGCCACAGTTCAGGCTCGGCTCCTTCTAAGCGCCGGGCCCGGCGCAGCTCCCGCACCGCAGCAGCTCCGTGTGTGGGGGCAGCACCCCTGCCCCAGGGTGCAGCCCCTGCGCCTGCCCGCCGGCTCCTTCGGTTGCGCAGCTCTCCCTGTCCAGGGCTTCTTCTTTCCCTCCAGGCACCTCGGGCCAGCAGTGACCCGCAGCACGCTGTGTTTGTCTCTGACCCATTAGGGCCAAACGGTTTTGCGGGCCACTGCAAGCAGCTGACCCACTTTTGTGCAGCAGCCAAAGCCCTTCCGCAGCCGTGGCCCTCCTTCCCCTTCCCCGTTACACCAGACGATGTTTGGCACGGTGACGCGCCACGCAGCAGCGAGCAGGTCCTCGTCCCACCGCGTCACGCCCAGAAGGCGCAGCCCTTGGTCTGCAGTCCCGGTGCTGTGCCCGTGGCCGAGGACACGCCGCGGCTCCCCGCGCACCCCTGCCGTCCCCTCCCAGCACGGCCGTGCCTCCGGGGGTCAGCGGCCCCACGTCCCGCTGGGCACCTCCCGGTTAGCAGAGGTTCCAGCGGGTGGGTGTTTGCTTTAACAGTCACATTGAACAGCGTGAAGTTAAACACAGCCCAACTCCCTTCCAGCTGACGAGAGCAGACATTTCCTGCACTCGTTTACAGCTGTGTCACAACAGCCGGGGGGGTTTAGTTGCATCCTTTTTGCTTTGAGTTTGCTCGTTTGCACACACATACCCTTCCCTGCCCAGTGGCTGCTTTTAGACATCAGCAGCCTCCAGACGGATGGTTTGTCGTTTGGCTGTGGGTTGGCGTGGCAGGTTGGTGTGTGCATACGTGCAACAGCAGTCGCTGCACCCCGGGAGAGGCCACCGACGGTCACCGCGTGTCCTGAAGGCACCGGCCGCTCTGCTTTCCCAGCCCGGCAGAGCCGGTGCCGCTGGTGCTGCAGCGCTGTGCCGCCGGCTTCGCTCTGCTCTGCGCGGCTCCACCAGGCCTGGCACAACAATGCCGGACATGGCGTGGCCGGGAGTGCGAGGAAAACTGTGACCGGGGCGAGGTGTCCTGAGGCTGGTGCACATCCTGGGTCCCAGCACCAGCGCAGCAGGGAGCTGAACAAACCTCGGTCCTTCCCTCTGCGGCCGCCACCATTCAGCAAAGCGAAGGGACAGCCTGGCAAGCTCATCTCCCCGCCTCTATTGCCATCACGGCAGCTGCCGGCTCCGCACCCTACCAAGGACTGTCTCTGCCCGCTCTCCTGTAAATCAGAATTTCTCCATACTCATCTGAATGTATCTGGCATGGTGATAGCCTGGCTATTTTGCAGAACAAATGCAACTGAGAGGGTTTCTTCTGCTCTTTCAAGTTGCTTTAGCAATACTCAGGAAACACATCTTTTTGGAATATTTCGTTCCCAGAGGTGATTTCTCCGACTTGTTGCACAGTGATCCAGAGATTTCACCCATCAAGCAATAACAGTTTTGAGCAGTCATCTCCTATACACCATTAGAGGAAATTACCTCTCAATTTCTTTTTAAAAGCCTTTCTGCGTAGCTGTTATCACGCACCTGGCAGGTGGCAGCAAACATGCGATCCTGCCAGAGCTCAGCGGCTGCCAGTCACTGCGCTGTGCCAAACGCTTCCCCACCAAACAGAACTTTCCATCCTCTCTCTTCATTAGAGATTGTTTTAAAATCCTATTAAAATAACATAAAATAAATCACGGAGAGATGAAAGGGAGGTTCGAGCTGGTGGAAGATTCTTTAAAGAGGCATTACTTGTACAAGTTGCCTAGCTGACATGACAGAAACTGTTTTGACGTTTATAAACTATTCTGCCGATAATTTTACATCTGCGCCTGGCAAGACTGCAGGAGGCAGAACGGGGGGAAACACCAGAGCCAGGAGCCAAGGGCCTGAGCTCTCTTCCCAGCTCTTATTTTTGACCACCAGGAAATTATTTTGCTGTGGCGGACGGCAACTGGCGGCGCCCCCGGTCCTGCCCTGCCCGGCTGGCGCAGCGGCTGCCTGAGTGTGCACTGGAGATGACATTTAGCAGCTTTTGAACTGACCCTGCCCAAAGCGGGCAGCTCTAACATCAACCACAATAAATAAAGGTGCTTAATATGGGTCACCGAATGATTCTTAGTTTTGACTGCATCTCAGTCTACAAATGTCCTGGATTAGCATGAATATTATCAAGGTGCACATCGAGACTGCAACTGCACTCTAAAAAGCCCTCCAGAAACAAGCTATGGATTAATTCATGGATTAAACGGAGGTCTACAAGACATTTGCTCAGTTTTGAACAGTACATGCTTGCCTTTCTTCTCCCTGAGAGAAAATCCAAAACTTAGACAAATGATTGAAGATACAGCCTCTTCGATCCAACAAAAAGCTGAAGGCACAGCCATTTGTTGTCATTTAAAACCCCATTAACACTTTCTGAATAGCAGCACTGGCTCCATTGCCCTGGCTACAGTTCAAGCCAGACAATTATTTTCAGCCTCTCCAAACTCTCTGCGTACTTGACCGGATTTCACCTTCCCATCCAGCCCTCGCCTGCAGCTGCCTTCATCCCAAGCGTTGGGTTTGGGTCCAGGCCTCACTGTCCTACAGGGCGGTTCGTGTAGGCACTTCTCGTGCGGCTGCTGGGCGCTGCAGGCGCTTGCTGGGACCGCGACGTTGAGCACAGCCGCAGCTCTGCCGTGGCCCACGCTGGCAGCTGCAGACGGCTCTGCCCCGCGTCCGGCGGCCAGACGCAGCCTGTGCCCGCTGCCGGGGCGGTGGTGGCTGTGACAAGTGGCAGTGCCATGTCCCCAGCCCTCCTCCGCTCTGACTCGAGTGCATCGTAAAGTACGCGGCGACGAGACCGAGAGGAGCGGGCAGCCCTGCAGCGCCTTCACAGACGCAGAGGTAGCGCCCAGGGACTCACCTGCCTCCTCCAGCAGGTTTCTGCTCTGCTTTGGTTCCTACCCCAGCCTGTCTCCCACAGTTGCTTCCTCATTTTTTCCTTTCTTCCCAGCTCCGGTTCGTGCCACCGATGCTTGGCTCTCCTCTTACCTCCCCACAGGGGGATGCTCGCTCTGCCGCCTTCCCAAGGGCTGCTGCCCCAGCGAGCAGACCGGCACCAGTCCGCTCAGGTTCTGCCTCCCCACCGCCCGTGTCCGTTTCCTCAGCTCGTGGCACAGGCGTTCTGCCGCTCCCGCCGACCACAGCTCAAGTCACAGTTCCCAGCCTGCCCGGCCGCTGCAGCCGCCCGCTCCGCCTGGCAGCCAGGAGCTGCACTCGCGAGTGCAAATGGGCAAAGTTTGTTGGCCAAAGCACCAAAAGCCCCAGCCTGGCTTAAGCCAAAGCAATATTTATTTTCTTGGGTTTTAGACTGGCTGAAAAATTTGGAAAAAAAGTCTGTTTTGCTGAAGAGCTTTGCCCAGCTGCTTTCTGCACATCTTTCACTGTGTTTCTGGTGAACACCTGGCAAGTCCCGGAGCTGGGCTGCAGCAGACCTGAGCGCAGCAGCAGCACACAAGAAAGCGCAAAGCTCGGCTCCTCAGCCACCCCCGGCCGTGCCTCGTCCTTCCCTCCCCTTCCCCAGGACTGGCTTCGCGCCTGCCCTTTTTGTGCAGATCTCCTGCACAGGGCAAGTGCTCTGAGACAGGGAATATCTTTGTGCAATTTATTTATGAAACATGAGTCAGTCTCTGACTGGCATTCATGGACTAATTCATCAGCAGCAGCATAACCACTTAAGGGGGGGAGTTTATATTTTCCCTGTATAGCTCGTAAGTGCTTTTTTCCTGCCTTTAGTTCTCTAATCAAACCAAGGTCTTATTTATAGTACGGCCATTTATGTCTGGGTAAGCCCAGAGCAGCCCTGATGGCTTAAAAGGATTTAATCTAGATTGACATGGGTGCAGCAAACAGTGGGATTTGCTCCTGTGGCCGCAGCAATCCTGTCGCAGGTGGGAGCAGTGAACCCCCCCAGTGCCTTTTGGACAGGGTTTGGAGCCGATTGCTCCATGACAACGGCACAGTGGTCCTGACACCGGGCCGGTTCTATCGCTGGGCTCCCCAGGACCCCTGGGCCCCCTCGTGTCCCCCCCGGGGAGCTGCTGCTTGGGGGCTGCTGGGGGAACCAGCATTTGCCAACGTGCTTAGGTGCGGCTCGGAGCGGGCAGGGGCTGTCGACACACAGCAGCGGCTTCCTGCAACAACTAGTGGAGGACAGTCGCAAACGAGGTGCCTGGGAGGAAGGAAAGGCTTTTGGTTTATATTTGATCAGGGGTGCTGCCAAAACCAATGCTTTTTCCGGGGGCTGCTCCCACGCGGGCGCAAAGCCCCCGGCGCCTCGCTGGCTCCCAGCACCACCACGGCGAGGCAGCGGAGCTGGATGCAGCCCAGGAGCGGGGCAGCGCCCAGGAGCCGCGGGGGGCTCTGCAGGAAGGAAGCCCTGTTTGTATCTCTTTATTTTTAATTCATTTATATTTGGATCCAGCCTTTTGCATGATGTATGGCAGAAATCGAGGCCTCTTTTGTTCTACGATTAACTCAGACAGGCTGTTTGGGAAAAAATGGCATTCATTTTTCTTTACTGCCTATTTGCAGCAAAACACGCGCAGATCTCTCAATAGAGTGGAAAACTCGGCTTTCCTACTCACATTCATTGCCACGATTGCTAACCTGATTTTTAGGGAAATAAATAGTTCTTAAACACTAGCCTCGATACACAGTTTCTGAGTCTCATAACGATACATCAGGAGCTTGCCCATAGATTAGGTTCGTGCTGGAGAAATTGCAATGCATTTATTCTACAGTGGAAGGGAATTTAAACTGAGCGTGCTGCTGGCTAAATAATAACAAAACATTTGTTACTGCCCTGACAGTGAGATTTAGGGCCTATTTTGTGCAGTTTTACAGCGCCTCAGAGCCCAATAAGGAGCCGCACGGCAGTGGGCTGGCTGCATTTGTGCGATATTTGACGGCGCAACCATTACATTTTTTGCTGAAGAAGAAATATGGGACGTGCACGCCTGGAAGCACGGTGAGATAAAGCATTAGTGTTTCCATCTCCTCAGCTCCTTGCTGTTTCCGCTGCGCTTCGAAGGCGCGGGGCGGGGGTGGGAGGGAGCTGCTGAGTTCAGCTTTGTTCACTTTTGAGACAGGAAATGCAAATCGTGCTCGCTGGGCTTTCTGTGCCGCAGGAGGGAGGGGGCCAGCAGCGCGGCCGCCCCTCGGCCCCGGACCTGAGGGGGCACAGCCAGCACTGCCCCTCCGCACAGCTGCTTGCTGCGCCCCGGCCAGTGTTTGGTTTCCTTATCTCATGGAAGTTTAATTTGTGGAGGAAATCCTGCAGCCGGTATCAGCACGGCCTCGTGCCGTGCTCCGCAGCCGTGCAGGCAGGAAGGGTCTCCAGGGCAGCCGCGTTACCAGCGGCAGGGCGAGCGCGGCCAAGGCTCCGCGCAGATAACGCACGCGAGGGTAAATCACAGCATTTCAGGTTACTTGGTTACCCAAGGCAAACATTTTAATCGGCTCTCAAAATAGAAAGGCCACGCTGACAAATGGGCGATTTATTGCCACCTCGACAGCACTGAGTGCTCTGCGGGGTGTGGGAGCGGGGGGGTTGCAGGTGCCATCCGGTGCCTTTGGTGACCACGCACCCGCTGGGCACCCGCACCAGAGCCCAGCACCCGTGCCCAGCCCAGTGGTGTGGTGTGGAGGGAGGGGGTTGGTCTGATTTTGTGTTTTCAGGGGTGGGGAAGCTGCAGGTCTCAGTGGCGATCACCTGAAGAGCTGCTTATCCTCCCTGTCAAAGGGCTGCGTCTCACTTGTGGCTTTCAGGGCTGCTGGAAGCCTGCTGGCTCTTTCCTCCCGTGTTTTCACACAGAGCCACAGCCACCTCCCTGTTCCTCTGACCTTAAGGAAAACAGCAGCACTGGCTGCATGAGCGGCTTTACAAGATGGATCAGTTAGCACCAGGAAGCAGCTGTGGGCATCGGTGGGAGGAGATGATCCCGGTGTCCAGCTCCAGACTCTGTTCCTGGTGCCACAGATACGCCTTGACTTCTCAGGGCTCTCCAGCCTGCTTGCTACGATGGCTCAGCGGATTTCCCACTGGCTCTGCACCGTGGCACGGCCAGAGGGATGCGCACGGAAGCGCCCAGCTCGGCCCCTCTTTGTGCCCGGGGGCTCGGCTCAGGCAGAGCGATGACGATCACAGAGCAGCCGCCGCCTGCGAGACCTGGAAGAGATGAGTCTGAGGGAGCGGCACTCGCGTTGCTCCAGGGTCATGAAGTTTGCTGCTGGCACCACTTGCCCGCTCCCAGTCCAAGGAAAACATCCCTCCCAGCCCGCCTGGCAGAGCGTGGCTCTGCCGGCACAGCAGCAGCGTGGCTGCTGGGGCTCATCCCTGTGCCCCCACACCCCAGGGAAGCGCACGGCGCCCGTCCGTCCCCGCGCACCCGCTCTCAAGGCGGCTCTCCCTGCCTTGGGCTCGCCAGCGCCGGCAGCTCCTGTCCCCATCGCCGTAGCAGGGGGGACAGGGTCAGGAGCACGAGCCGTGCCACAGTGCTGGGGGGAGAACTGGCTGGGGCGTGGAGGAGAAGCAGCTCCCAGCGAGGGGCTCTGGGCCCCAAACCTTGCCTTGTCCTCTGTAACTGCTGCCACTGCCACCGGCACCGCACGGCGAGGAAATGTCACAGGTTCAACAGGGTGATGGCGGTGGGCAGCAGCTGGGAGGCTCGTGCTGTAGTGACTTACAGGTCACAGCATAAGTCACTGTGCACGGAGCAGACGTGGTGACACTGGAAGAACCACACGGAGGACATTTCTTAGCAATTGCAAGAGCGATATTAGTCATTCTCTCTCTGCATCAAGCCTCGATGGAAAAAAACAGCGTGCAGGCCAGGACACCTGCTAGTTATGAACACTCCTGGTGAGGCAGCTGAAAGCAACCAAGCGCCAGCACAGCCAGCGTCCCAGAGCTGCTGCTGTCTGACCGGGTCCCAGTGGCCGACCGGTGTGTCTGGGAGCTCCCAGCGGGGTGACAGAGGGACGCGTCCCCACTTCCCACCCGCAAGGCAGCTGGGTGGGCTCCAAAGCAGGGGCAACGTGCCGGGCTGGGGCAGGGGCTGCTGGAGGACGCGGTGCAGAGCTGGTGATGGAGCCGGAGCCAGGAGCCCTGCCTGCGCCCGCCAGTGACAGCAGTCGTCAGCGAGAACCAGTCTGTCTGGAATGTGGCACTCTACCACAAACACAGCGCAGGCAGTAAAACAGCTGATGAAACAGGCTGATATCTTTGCGGTTTCTGTAACTTTAGAAATCCAGGTGGAGTTTTCTGATATTATGGGAGCTCTAAGAATTGGCCCCGGTTACCCCATGAACTTGGCAAATATTATGGCACCTCCAAGTCTGGGTATGTCCAACGGGACAGCAATTCTTGGGAGACTTCCTGGCTGTTTTGAATAAATGTGAGATTTATGGGAGGATAAATACCCTCATCCATGTCGTACTCATTACTTGAGAAAACAGCCTCGGGAGCGCGGTATCTTACCTGTCCTCCCCACGATGCAGGCACAACACCGGAGACTCGCTGCATGCTGGCGCCGTCTGCCAGCTGGAGCGTGGTTCAGTCCGACATCCGCCCATCCACTTCAGTGTGTGGTGGGGAGCCAAGAGACCGGGGGGCCCAAAACGCTGGCGTTTGCTGCCGGCTGCTCAGGTCGCTGCTGGGCTGAGTGCGGCGGGGTCTGGGCGTTCCTGCCAGCAACCTCTGCAACCAAAGGCGAGGGCTGGCACCAACTGGCAGCTCTTCGGGGCTGTGGCTTTCAGGCAGAAAGAAAAAATTCATGTTGTCTGCGGGTGAGGCACAGGGGTAGTCACTAAAGTGGTATCAGCATTTATGCCATGCTTGGCATTGCATGGCATAGATGCTGATATAGTTTCATTCCATGAGACTTTAGTCTCCCCTGCTGTCAGTCCTACACCAATACCATTGCTACCTGCACGTGCAAGAGCTTGTTATAACCAAGTGGGCACACCTTTGGAAAGCAAGAGACTTTGGTGATGAATAGAAAGAGGAAAACAAAGCACAATGCATGAGAACCAAATGGCTGCATTTGTTCTGAAGACCTGTGAGTAGAAGGAAAAGATCTTGAAGCTTTTGCATGTGGACGCAGGGAGAAGAGCCAAAGTTTCGTGCAGGGCAGCACCTGTGGGACGAAGGGGCACAGCACTGGGGCAGCGGCACGGCGAGGAGATGCATTCGCCAAGCTCCGCACCATAGCTCGCCGCTTTGAGCCAGCATCACGTACACGAACGTGCTCATTAATGCCGAAACAAGCAGGCAAGAACTCCGAAGCACCACCAGCACCTTCCTGCCAATGCGGAGTCCGAGGGGAAGCCGGTGCAGCACAGCGCGCTGCAGTCTGCGGCGGCAGAGCGGCACCGTCCGCTCACACCGACACGAAGCACAGGCTGGCCTGCTTCTCTGCGCTACCCATCTGCTGTATTTCTCACATCATATGCAAGTGTTTTATCTTTGCTCATTTCTATTGCTAAACACTGGCTGGGAGATGAGCTATTTTAAAATGCATCTGCTGTTATTTATACAAACACTCTTTTCAAAGGGCAAGCAGAGGAAAGCGCTGAAAGCCAAAGCACCCCCAAATGTTTCTAGGATGTAATTGGGCTTCTCTTCTGCTAGCAAGCGATGCAGACGCGCGTGCTGCTCGATACCGACAGACGTGGCAGCTGAACTTCTGAAGAGTTTGCCGCTTTCCGCGCTCTGTAGCTACCACAGGCAGCTCGGCCCGCAGTGCCGCAGTGTCCAGGCACCGGGGCGAGCGTGGTGGCCCAGACCTTGCCCCAACCAGACCTGCCCCGCATGGGCTCCGTGGGACGGGAAACCCCCTGGGGGACAGAGAACCTTGCACCAGACATCCAGTCCTTGCTCAGGCAAAATTTCCAGCCAACTGAGTCATAACTGCGGGGGAAATTACTCAGTAATCTGGTGAGGAGGCAACAGCTGATTTCAGTGAGGATTCGTGTCTTTGCCGCTGGTTTGGTGGTGACTGTGATATGCTGCTCCTGTCCAAAGTGACCAAGTGGCCTTCGCTTTGGGGTGAAAGGCTTTCTTTTCAGCACAGGCTGTGAGGAGGCACAGGTCCCCCATGCTGCCTCTTAGTCAGCGTTTGCTGTACAGTTAACGTAAAGTAACGGCCTTTCTGTAGGAAAGCACCTACTCTTTCCTGAACAAGCAGCACAGAGCTGGCATTACTAGCCTGCGTTCAGGAAACAATCAGAAAATGAAGTATGCTATCATAAGGCTAAGTGTTATTGTAATTGTAATTATAGTGGAGCAGCTAATAAAAAAAGCTGAGAAGCAGCCTGTCCTGCAACAGCTGGCTCACAACAAGCTCCCGCTGACAGCTGATGGCAGGAGCAGGGGGGCATTGCTGGGGTCTCTGAGGCCAGGATGATTGCGTCCTCCTAGGACAGCAGAGCAGCACTAATTGGAAACACGCCACGCTTACCAGGCACAGGTGAGTTTGTTATTCACTCACCGATGCCTTTATAAACCCTGTCGTGAGCCCCTACCCTGGCTGCTGGAGGTGCTGCCGGCCTGGGAGCTCTGGGGCAGCTGGAATGGGTGAGGGCAGACCATGGGCTGCCTGAAGGCACGGGGCTCCTGCGCCTCTGATCCCAGGATGCTGACATCTGCTGGGACTGACCCTGGAAGGGACCAGCTGGGAGAAATCAGGAACTGGTAAGGAGGAAATAATCTCATAGATCTTGAGGGGTTTCCAGCAGCTTGCAGGTGCGTAGCTGGGTTGCCACATTTACTGGCTAGCCAGGTTACCCCAGGCTATACTGCAGTCTTTATGCAATGCTGTTTAAGCAAAGCAAGTGCTTGAAATCCATGAAAGGAAATGTAGGAGAAAGTTCTTGTTGAATTAGGCTTTCTATCATTTCAAAATGTATGGTGTTTAATCCTGATGCACTGTTTGTCTCACTGTGTGGGGTTTCGAAGATACCTGCAAAGTCAGATGAATGTCCCTGACTTCCTCTAATACTTAAAACTTTTCTTTTTCTTTTTGCTTTTTCTTTTTGCTATGCTTCCTTCCCATGCCCTGTGCTGCCTGTTTTTTTATACAAAATGGAGATGGAAAAAATGGCAACTGTATATGTCTTAGAAACAGGCAGGACCAGCCGGCAGCTGCTGTGCAGGATGAGGTCTGGTAGCTGGGTGACACATGGAGGCACCACCTCGTTCCCTGGGGTGAGCGGGTGCTTGGAGCTGAAGTACTGTACAGGAAGAAGTAGGGTAATAGCAGAAAATATGTGGTTGCAGCTGCATTTGAGCAGTGAGCACAGCTTCAGCTGAAAGAGCAACACTTGCTCATGCTCATTTTGAACTTTGCTGTCTCAGCCTTTGCATGCTCAAGATGGTTCCTCTCCTGGCCTTTCCTGTGAGGGCACTGGAAGCTTCGCTCTCCTCACTTGGCTCTGTACAATGCCAATCCAGCAGTTTTGATCAGGTCACTCAAGCTGTGCATGGGATACGTGAGGGCAGAATCAGGCCTCTGGCTGTGCTGTGTTGCAAGGAACACAAGAAACGTGGATTTCTGCATGGACACTAGCCCAAACTGCCATGCACACTCATCAGAGGATTTGTCACGTATCCTACAAATGCACGTGTTACAAAGCGCTTGTCAGTCACCATTATGTGGCTGCATCCTGGAGCATGCTGTGCAGCCTCATGCTGTTCACCCTGCCTGGGGTAAGCAACCTTCCTTTTCATGGGTGAGTAAAATATTTTGTCGTTGTTTTCACTTGCAGTGCCAGCACAAGGAAGAGGCAGGGCTGGCTTCCTGCTTGGTGAGGCTGCTCAGTTGTTTCCTTTTATTGATACCCATTTTTACAAGTGGGCTGGGAGCAGGAATGAAACACTAATAACTGCAGAGTCCAATGATAAAGTAATTGCAGGCAATACCTCCTCCAATCTTTCTCACAAGAGCTGAGCTTCCAGCTGAAAGCAGTGTGTACGCATACTGGCCATCCCCCGTGCAGTCCAGCATCCTGCTGCGCCGCGCCTGAGATGCAGAGAACCATGGGTATGCTTCAGCTCAGCCCTGCACCACTCCAGCAAGAAATTCCAGTGTTTCCATCCCTTCTCTGCAGGGAAGGGTGAGAGTGGCCTGGCTGAAAAGGGGACCTGGCTGTTCCCTGTCACCCGTCGCCACCCTGCACAGCCTGGGTGCCAGGCGGGACAGGATGCCGGACTCACGGCTGCATTCCTGTGCGGTCAGCACTTGGGGCAGGGACCATCTCCTGCACGAGGTTCCTGGTACGCAGCATGAAGCTGATTGACTCACCCATTGTGTCCCAACTTCTGAAACACAAAATTGCCTCTCCCTTCTAAAAATACACATGGCATACTCCCCTCGGTAGCACTCGGCTGTGAACGGGCTGGCTAGGTAGTGGGGAGATGCATGGGTAACAGGCTGCTCGGCTGACTGTCTCCAGCATAGCTCCACAACCAGCACCTGTGATTAAAAAGCAAGTAAGAGGTACACAGGGTAATGTTTTACATTTGGCTCCTGTTTTAGCTCTCAGGGTCGTTTCCTTGCCAGCAGCCTACTTGGGTAGTAAATACTAGGCTGCTACAGTTTTGGACAAGTAAATTCTTGCTTTTAGAAAGCAAATAGTAAAATCAGCCCATTATGTTGCCATTAGACTAAAAAAATGGGAAATGTTGTGTATGACAATAAGCAGCTCCCTGCTGTACCTGAGCAGCAGGAAGTGTGATTTGTGCTTCCTTCCCAAGCAAGTTTCACAGCCTCCTATGGTATTTATTTATAAAAACCCCAGACCAGAAACCTGTATGGGTCTCTGCTGTTCTCCTTACTCTGCAGAATCACAAAGAGCAAACACCAGACTGGCACCAGGCTCTTCTGGTGTGCTTGCAAGTCAGGATGATGTTCAGGAAGCTGCATGAGAAGCCTCCATCCTATCTCCTGTTCAGAGAGCAGTGAGTCATGGAAGAGGAAGCCCTGGGCTCCCTGGTCCTGTTGATGCAGGGATCCGCATCCCTGTCACCGTGTCCTTGCTGCAGTCCATGTTCAGGTTCAGCCTCTGCGTTTCCAAGCAACTTCACTGATTCTGGCTGAGTTGGGAGAGAAGGGCTGGGCACTGGTTGTCCTGAGATGTAGCCCATGGAAGATCCAGGCTTTCCCTTAGGACAACCCCAGACCTTTCACGGGGCACCACCGTGGGGCCAGCCCGCCCTCCCCAGCCAGGCTGCCCGGTTTGCTGGTGCTTCCCCAGCCCGACCCTGGGTGCAGGGAGCCCACCGCAGCCTGCGGAGGAGCGGCACTTTGTGCAGGGGCTGGCGCTGCCCGGGGCAGCGGCTCCTGTCCGGTGCCTTGCCAGGCGAGGTGCTGCTCCGCTGTCCCCCGCGGCACCCGGCGAGTGCTGCGGGATGGAGCGCGTGCTCGGGGACCCCTGCATCCAGCTGGCAGCGCGGTGTCAGTGGCTGTTGGCGTGTGCGCTGCGTAGCCTAACTGACTCATTAGGACTAATGATACACTGCAATCTCAACTGTAAAGAAAATATTGTTTGCACTTCAAAAGCTCATGCTGAGCTCTTTGTAATGAGCATTTCTTCCTAATTCTTTCATGACTATAGTGTAAAAATAAAAAGTTTAGAGGGGACCAGTTCCTTTTTTGTGCTGTTTAGTAAATTCAGATGATCAGAACACAATCATCACAAAGCCAATATCTTTTAACAACAAGAGCATAATAATGTATTATTAGTCTGTGCAGTGACAAATGCACTTGCATTTAAATGCACTGTTGATGTGTTTTACTGAGCTGACTTCTCTCTAGTCCTGTGATTCTATCAGCTAGGAATCCAGGCTCATTATGTGATTGCAAGTTGTTTCTGGATTTCATTAAATCAGCAAACGGGCATTAGCTAGATATTTACATCAGCTCAACTTGTGATAATTTATCCAATTGGACAATTGTTATTTTAGGAAAAAAAATGTCCTGAGGGATTATGATTCATTTTCATCTGTCTGGATAAGCCTCAGTACAACCCCTGCAGCTCAGCTGCATGACCGAGGAATTGCAGTCCTACTGCAGGTGCTGGCAATCGCCCTGTTTTCCATTCAGGCTTTCACTGCTGCCACATGTGAGAGGGGGAGTGAAATGCTGGTGTAACTTAACAATATCAATGGATTTAGATCAGGGAATTAAAAAAAAAATTGTGGCAACTCATTTTATTTAAATAGAAGGGTCAAGATAATTTATAATTCTTTTATAAAACTGCAGTGTTAAGGACCACTGAACATCTTGGGCTGTGTCCAGGACACAACAGGTTGTATCCTGTATGTGGCAGGATGTAGACTTAATTCTCTTTCCCCTGTGACCTTGTGAGGTGGTGTGGAGTAGGAATCTGCTGCTTTGGGATGTTAGCAGATTGCACCCACTTCAAGCAGGTGCAGGTGATGACTTCAGTCACTGCAGGAACATACAGAGATGTCTCTGAAACAATAGGATTTGTTATAAATTGGAAGTGCTCTGGAGGAGAAACAAGGTGTGGAAGGTGCAGATATGGGATTTAACACCATGTGTTGACAGCTTGAATTTGCTGACAAGCAAGCACCTGTTGCACAAGAGATAAGGTGCAAGAGCGTGGAGGTGAACCTGGGCCAGCGACAGAAGTCTGCCCATGGGGCTGTACCCGTTCTGCTCAAGGAGAGGGCAGGATGTGGGGCTGCGAGATATGAGCACCTGGATTTGTTTGCTGTCGAACTTGGTAGGAAAAGTCCCTCTGACTGCAGCTGAGCTTGGACTGCATTCTCCTCCTTGTTTTCTAATCGTCTCATAACCAGGTTCATACTCATCCAGATTTAATTTCATGTACCTGCAAAGTCTGACTCAGCAACAAATATTATCAGCTTCCATTCAAACCTGCAGAAAACTTGGAAAAAAAAGTCAACCTTCCCAGAACAGACACTAAATAAGCCCTTCATTTTGCTGAATCAGGCCCTGAGTGTGCCTGGACCCTTATTGTTTTGAAACTTAAGATGACCCACAACCCATGAAATAGATAAAAGTGCATGATTCATTGGATATAATAAAATTCCTCAGACAGTAGTGCTGAGTGGGAGAAGCTGCAGATGTATTGATATTTGGGATAAAGTTTATTAAACATTTAGCTTTAAATCTAAGTAAAATGTGTTCCTCTAGTAAAGCCTTGCAGAATGCTCGTACACCTCTAAGCATACTGAGCCTCTTAAAGGATGTGAGCAGTCTCCTTATGCAGCATCTATCCCCAAGAATGATTTTTCTTTCTGCTGGCTTTACAGCTTTTAAAACAGCAGTTACTACTGATACTTTGTCTCTGTTTTCCAGATACAGCCTTGTATTTTTAAAAACATACAGCAGTAACTTACTAAGTTTATAGATTCCACAATAAAATATTTGAGTTCAGAGGAAACTGCAAGTTGTAAAACCAGCAGTGTTAAGCATCCTTAAAGGCAGCTGATCCACCCACAGCAACGGCCCCACTCCAGGAAGAGGGACTGTGAGCGCTGCTGCCGAGGTTGGCAAGTCTGAGTCCTGCAGAGAATGTGGAAATCCCTCTGCTGAGACTACCCTGCCTCCAGCTATACAAATTAAGAGCGATTCACCTGCTCGCTTCTAGCACGGTGGTCCCTGGAGAAGGAGATATCTTTCTAGGACCTGAGCCATAAAGAACAGGGATTTATAGGTCAGTACCAGCAGCTGTAATACCTGGAAGCAAAATTCTCTGCGCTGTATTTCTGCTGCATGCACAGACCATGAGCAGAGCTAAAGCACAACTTTATTTTGATTAGAGTGGAGGATGGGAGTGGGGACTCTGAGCTGTGTTCATCTCTAGGCCACTGACTTGCTAGGGATTTTAGGTAAGTCATTTAATCTCCATCGTAGTTTCCTTGTCTGTAAAGCCAGGTGAATAAAATTTACCTTTTTTGTTGGAGTTCTGGATGAAAGGCAATGTGACTACAAAAATACTGTTCTATACTGACTAACAAATCTGCTCGTGCCCTGAAGTCGTGCGAGTGAGTGGAGGGCTCTGTGAGGGCACCGGCGGGCTGCCTGCTGCCGTGCCCCTGCCGCTGCCGCCCTCGAGCCCTCTGTCTGCGCCCCACCTCGAGCATCCCCAGGGCCGGCGGCTGCAGTCCTCGCTGCGTCCCCGCTGATGTAAGGAGGCCGCTGTGCTCGCAGGCGCGCACCAGCCCTCCGCGTTGTGGCACTCGTGGAGAGCTATACATCCAAGCCATGCAGCTACAGCTCTTCACGGGGCTCTTAAACACTTCAACTAGCAAAAGATTTTTATTTCCAATTTATCGAAGTTAATTGTTGACATTAGCTTTTCTTAAATATATACTATATACACTATACTATACAGCTGAATTATAGTTTGTGCTAGAACCAGGGAAGCAACCTAACTGATCACGGAACCCAAGGCCCTGTGCAGTGAACGTGGTGAACTTGTGATCCTTTAGGCATAGCTGCTGTCACTCACAAACTTGGTGACAAAAAGGTGACATAGTAGTACATGCCTTCCTCTTTCTGCATTTCATATTCTCCTTGATTACAGCTATATTATATATATAGTTCAGTACTGCAGTTCTTAATTCTTTATGGTTTTATTATAAAAAAGTTACATTTCTAGTAAGTGCTGTTTTTCAAAAAGTTTTTTAGGTTGAAAAGCTGCCCAGATGACAGAAGCTCTGCTGGGGCAGCTCCCAGCCCCGGTACGCCCTGCGCGGGCAGCGCACCCCACCCTGCACCGCTGTCAGCACGCCTTCCTTGATAAAGAAATGCTCTTGGCCTAATTATCTGCTCGGTCCCTGCCCGGTTTGTTGTCACCCAGAGCCATCGCTCATTTCCTTCTGCCCACCAAAGCCTCTGCGCGCTCTCGCCCGTTGTGGTGGCGTGTGGGGACGGGCGAGGAGCTGGGTGCCGTGGGTGGGCAGGGAGGGACCCCACAGGCCTGGGAGGGCCATGACCGGAGCGGGACGCAGCAGGGCTGCGGCACTGCTCGGCGGAGGTGTCCCAAGGCGGTGGCGGGAGGCCAAGGCCCAGTGCAGGGCCCGGGCCCCTCTCGCGGGCGGCCTTCGCCCTGGGTACCAGGGTGCCCGGCCCTGGCCCTCCGCCACCTTCCCGGGCCCTGCGGGACCAGCGCGGTTCCGCGGGCC
>VXAL01004407.1:820587-862190 GCA_013399475.1 Chauna torquata
GGGCGGCGAGCGAGGGGCTCGGGCGGGCGCCCCGCGGCAGCAGCGGCTCAGCCTGGCAGCGGGCTCCGCGCCCGGCCTCCGGTGGAGGCCGCTCCCGCCTGGCGGTGGCCTCCGACCGCGTCCAGCTCCGCAGCGGGTCCCTGCGCTTCCTCCAGCCGCCTCACGGAGAAACTGCCCTCTGACTGGGGAGATTTCTGTGCTGAGGTGCTTCTCGCTGGTTAGCGTCCCTGCTTACAGTTCCGCGAGGGGGGCTTGGTGTTCTGGTGGGAAGGTTTCGGCCTGGCTATGCCAGCTGCCCGGCCGCCGCCGAGCCGGTAGCGACCGACGCAGAACTGAGACTGGCTTGCGGGTTTTTGCTTCGCTTGCAGCTTGGAAAGAGCTGCAAACAGGAAGGGCAAACCATGAAAACGATTTTTTTTTTCTTTCAGTAGCTTCACAAGGGTGACAATATTTCTTAAAATAGTTGTTTCATTTGAAAACGCCTGTCTGCCTTCAGAGTGTAATATCAGCACTTTTTATCGTTTCTGTTGCTTTTGTAATTTTGAGTACCAGTATTGTTCAAAGTAGAAAGAGACAGCAGATTATTTGAAGTTACATGGAGGAAACCGGCTGCTTAACTGAGAGTTGCTGTCTCTATTATGAAATGTTTCCCAGGTTTGGTTTTTGTTCGTGCTTTTTCTGACTGAAGCAGTATGTCAGTAGTTCTCATTGGTGCTAGCAGGGCCCTCGGATTCAGAGAGATATTTAATGTAGGAATTGCTGAGACTTTTAGACAGTTACAGATGAAGCCAGGGAGAAACAGAAAGTAAGGCGCTGCTCGTCAAAGGTGTGTGCCTCTGATGGGAAGCTATCAGAAATGAGGCGATTCAGAGGGAAGTTTTAAATGCAGTACCCTTGCCTTTGTGGTATCTGCGGCTTTATTAATTCATGGAAGTGGTGTAGGTCACCAAGTCAGAAGTATGAAATACTTTCTGATTATTCTGACATCATCATCGCGTTGCTATAGTGACTTCATTATGCTGGGAATGCCGTGCTCGCGTCCTGTTGCTATGGAAAAGATCGATGTTAAAAATATTTAAGGTTCTGTTCATCATCATGGCAGAAAAAAATGTCATTGATTTATTGATACAATTGCCTGAAGCCTGACAAACAAAAAGACTTCCAACAAAAGTTTTTAGTGCCGGGTTGAAGATGGGGAATGCCTGTCCAGGTCTCGGCAGATCGCCCCTGCAGTCTCCGCTGTGCCGGCCGCCAGAGCCGCGAGACCCTGGCGTGTGTTTTGAGCGCGAACGCGTCCGTCGTTCGCCAAGGTGGAGTCGGCAGGAAGCGCTGTGCTCCCATGGACTGATCTAAAAATAATGTGCTTTCATGCACAGGATTTTCATCCGATCATGCAGCAGGCGGAGAGGAGTAGTTGTGTTCTGTCAGGCTGAGATCGTCCGCAGGGAAGTGCGTTGCGCTTCTCAAAAACAGATGTTGTGTCCGGCCCCCGTTCACGGCCACGAGGGTGCAATTGGCTGGGCCAGGGGCTGTGCGCGGTGCAAAAGACCCTTGGGTGGTGCGGAGGGGCCCAGACAGGACTGGAAGAGCTGGGAGGTGCTGCCTGGAGCCTCTGGTGAAGCAAGGAGCCGAGGCTGTCGTCACACGTCTTGGCTCTGGGCTGGTGGTTTGTAGGGTAAGTAGCTTTGCTCAAGATTTTGAGGACCACATGCCAAACAGGGACTAAATTACTAGCACAGTGCAATGCCAGTGACACGTTAATGCTTTTATTTTGAGACTAATGTTTATGCAGTTTATCAAAATAGCTTATATTTGAAACCATAAGCTGCAAATACACAGACATCGACTGTTTGCGATCCATTTCATGTCTGTTCATCCAGTCCGAGGGCACTGTCTGTTTTTAGAAGAAATTGAAATGTAATTAGATGGCAGCAGTGTAACATGTGGACCTACTCTAATGTAAAAGTTTTAATTTTATGTTGAATCATAATCTCGAGGCATAAACAACTCTAAGCATTTGTTTGTACTTATACGTTGCAGTATTTTTGTCTTGTACCATGCACAGTGTACTTGGTGGCGCATGAGAACTTTTTAGGATATTAATCTGGGAGACTTCCTATTTTATTGCTTTCTTTTCATTTCTGGTGTGCCAGATTAATGTTAAACATCAAGCACTTCTAGTAACTGGGTGCGTTTCATTCTGCAGAAGCAGATTTGAGAGAGACCTGACTTTTAAAACTCAGCCAAGTCCTGGGGTTGTGTTTAGATTTTTTTTTTTGCCTTTGTTTTTTGTTTTGTTTTGTTTTGAAGAGCAGTTAGTGGGTGTGGGGGTTAGAGTACAGCCTGAATTCACTTTATGCTGAGCTCTGTAGTAGTTATTGATTTGCTGTCACTCAGATTAAAGGGTTTGTTGTTTATTCTGTAGCAGCATAAGTTCATGTAACAATTTAGCTGCAGTTGTGTGTGATGTTAATGTCTAGTAGTTAAGCTCAGTTCACTGATCTTTTTCTTACGTTAATTGAAATGTTTCTTGTATTTAGTAGATGATAGATTATTAAACAGAACCATAATGAAAACATCTTAAAAGGGTGCTCATAAACCCTGAGGTCAAATTTTTACTTATGCATTTGTGTTTGCACTTTGCAAAAGCTACTGATCCTGCAAACATGACACCTAATGGCCGAGATACGTAAGGATGTTAGAAAGTTGGAAAGAAAGGTTCATCTTGCTAAGCTATCTTGTTTGATCCAGTCTGTCTTGTTCAGATGCTGAAACCCGTGTGAGGTGTTTGGTTTTACTTGCTGCAGTACTGACGTGTGGTGGCAGCCAGGATTTGAGATCATTCGGGTTCCTAGACTGCTTTCTGGGTGTAAGTTAATGTCCTAAAAAGTTCGTCTCTCAGACAGTTGTCTTCTTGGATTATGTCCTGGCATCACAAGTGCAGAAAGGGTGAAGGAGGACCTGGCCTTTTGTTCATAAAGGCACAGGTTGGAACACGAGTACAGCTGTATGAGCTCTCTGCTGTTACTCGGTAGAAAACACACTATGCTCACCATTGCTAGTGTTGCAGATATAGTCAAGTTCAGTCTATCCTGGTTCATGAAAATGGTGAAATAGAGCAGAAAGTTGCAAAGATAGGTTTATTTCAATCCTAGGTATACAAGTGGTAAATTTCATTACTTAGTCCAATAGGAGAGAGACAGTTTTTATGGGTAAAGCGTTTCCCAGAATGCTTGACCTTTTCTTTCCTTCTCTCTCTTTCCTTCTCTCTCTTTCCTTCTCTCTCTTTCCTTCTCTCTCTTTCCGCTGTACAGTTAGAAGTAGTAGTAGATGTTTTCACTCTCTGCAATTGTACATAAGATTAGAGCTCAGTGGCAAGTCACAGATTTAACTCCTTTGCTTTCCCATTGTTGATTTTTTTATTATTGAGCTGTCAGGAACACTTAGAAGCAAGAAGCAGTTAGGAGTCCAACTAATCCATTTTAGTGTCTCCAACACTGACTAATATTAGAGTGGAAAAAAACAAAATCCATGTCTGTTAAATGAAGAACTGTTGAAATGATATACCAGAAGAGAAATGATTAAAATAAGTGTGAAGAAGATATACTTTAATAGCTTCTGAGTAAGAAGAATATAAAAAAAAAATCTAATGTAAGGTGTCTGTGGGTATGCTTTTATATAAATATATTGACATAGAAATAACTTTTGATTAGCCTGTGTATTTACTTAAAACTCACATGTTGAAAAAATAGAATCTAGCCACATATGACATTAATTCTGTATTTCGGTGTTGTTTTTAGCTTTCTTCCCTAAAAGCCCTATACCAGCTAGGAAGGTTACGATAACTTGCTTCAGTATTCTTAGGCAGTCCAAACCTGATTTGATTTAGATTTGTGCTTGCAACAAGCCTGTGTTCTAAGTGACTGGAGCCGAGGTCGTCGTGCCCTGGTCTCAGCTGTGTGACCAGCGAAGTTTTGCGGTCTGTGTGTGTCCCGGGAGGTCCCAGCTGTCAGCGGATGCAGATGCTTTGGTAGGGAGGTGGCATCTTCGGGGTCAGATGACAGCAGCGAGCGACCAGCAAACAGGCTGACTGACGGACTCTGTAGTGCGACGTTGCATTGACAGGGTGAGGCTTGGCCAGATGTTCTCTGACTGATTCTCCGGAAAACAGTTCTGTATCGTTAGAAGTAATGTAGATTCCTTGGTTGCATCTAGTTTTTTCCTTTCTCATTAAGATTTCTTGATTTGTACTTAAACAGGTTCTCCAGAATAAATGGCTTCCTTTGATTTATAAAATAGATGAGATTTTAGAGGAAATGCTGTTTTTCCTAGACATATCATTGAGTTTTTTAAAAATGCAAATAATATGCTTTTTTAGGTTGCTATTTAGCTAGTAAACCTGGCATTCGACACAGCATTTGTTCCAATAATGTGAGACTTTTAGGAGAAACCTGGTTATAGTACATGAAAAAGGATGTTATATTTCATAAAGTATCACCAGGACTGAAAGCAACTATGAGATTGAATGACGTTAAAGCAAGCTTCGAGGCTCCAGCCTCGCGTGTTCAGGGTTGATTTGCTTTTCCTCCTGTGTCAGAGCAGGCCGTGAAAAAGCATCCTCCAAGGTCAGAGTGGATTTGCTATGGGTGACAGTCCTGAGGGGCAAAGGACGTAACTTGTGTTTCTGTAGATAGTGTCTTCCACATGCAAAAAAAAAGGTTTTTCAAGTTGCCTGTGGTAAGATGCATGAAGTAAAGGTTTTTAATACTGTTTAAGACCAGTTTACCCTGTAGCGTTAGAAGCAAATTTGGGAATATTTGACAAAAGCTGTTGTGTGGATGAGCAAAGTAGGTCCTGAAATGCTCTTCGAATGTCGCTTGGTGAGAACGGCCCAGGTTGCAGCGAGGGAAACGTCAGACAAAAGCAAGGCCAGATCGCTGCCGCGGGAGCGCCCGCGCGCCGGGCCCGGCTGCCCGGGAGTTCCCCAGGCCCTGGTGGCGGAGATGCGCAGAGCTTGGCTGGGCAGGGTCTCGAGTGACCTGATCTGGCTTTGAAGCGAGCCCTCTTCGGAGCAGCGGGTTGTCGCAGAGGCCTTTCGTAGCGATCCGAGTTGCCCTCTGATGCGTGGGGCTTATGTGGCACTGCTGCGTTATCCGGCAGGGCGGGAGAGATGCAGTTACAGCTCCGGCGGCCAGAGCTTCGGGCTGTGGTTTCCTGGTCCCTGAATGCAGTTCAGATGCCATCGTGTACCCCAGCATCTCCCTCGCTTTGACGCTTGTGCTCTTAGCTGTTGAGGTAACTCAAGGTGCTTGGTTAGCTGAAAAGTGAGCCAGCCCAAGCAGCAGATCCGTAGTTTTCAGCCGGATCACTTCTTGCTCTGACTCATTGCGTGGTTGTGCAAGTACCAGTGCTGGTAGAGGGAAGGAGCTGCAAAGAGAACACGAATACCCCTGTCGGCAGCAGCTGACACTTGAGTTGTCTTAAAATGGTCAAGAAACTGCAGCTCCTGACTATGACTTAGGGCAGCACCTTTGTGTCAGTCCTGTGCTGTGACGGTAGCAGAGGTAATGCAGCGGCTGTTTGCTTTCCCTGTTACGTGTGAGAGCACGCGAGCTGCGGGTACCGCTGGGTGGTGGGTGGACAGGTGAGTATTTGCTGTCTGCCCTCAGTGGTAACGGGTCGCTGTTTGCACGGAGCAGCCTGCATTTTGGGGGGGTTGATATGAAGTTGCCTTTCTGTTGCAACAGCTTCAGGGTCTTCACTGCTTGTTTTTCAGGTGATTTTACTTGTTGTGTTGGTGATTTTTAAGACATCCATTGTGAGTTGGTTTGATGTGTCTGCTGGCCGCATGGAACCTCTCAGAGAGATAAATGGCTCGTTATTAGAAACTACCTGTGCTTTCCTGTGGCAGTGATAATTATTGCCTGTGTTCTGAGCTCCCTTCTTCTGAAGAGAGGGGAGTGCAGGTAGAAGCTGTGTGGACCCTAGCACCAGTGGAGCATCGTACAGGACGATGTGGCTGCCCAGATGCTGGTACCCACTATTTATGCTGAAGCTTTTGGCTGTCGTGCTTTTGGCTGCCTACTGATGCTATTTCACTTCCGGGCTTGGTGTGCAACGAGTTTTGATCCCTAAAGCTCTGAATGGGACAGAAACTGGTTGCTGAGAGATCACTTCTCCTCTTGCAAATAGTACAGTAATTAAGGTTGTCTCGGCTAGTCCATTTAATGATATTAAAATTAAGGAGGCTGTGGGAAGATGGGTGGTGTTCAAGGTGGAGGCATCGACTGAGTGGTACGTTCCTAATCAGAAACAGTGTGTTTGAACTTAAGTTGCATTCATCTTTTGTGGGAAGATCCTTTGAGGTGTGTGTGGGAAGAAATGGGACACCAGAAACATTCCTTAGTTTTGATCACCAATCATTTTGGGTTTTATGACTTTTATATTTGTAGATTACGCTCAGAACACTGTAGTAGCCAGTGCATCTAATTAAAGATGAGATTTAAAACTATTTGTGTTTTCTGCTTTTGTTGTGATCGTCGTCCACAGGGCATGACAGTGTGCTTTTTTTCTCACGGTGTCAACTGATTGTAGCAGGTAGAGAGATCTGCATGAATCTGAATGTGGCCACATGAAGACGATGTTTTGATCTGTGCTGCTGCTCCTGCTGCAAGTGGTCCAGCAGGTATTGGGTGCTGGCTGTTGGGAAATACCTGCTATACCTGAACAGGCGCTTCCTCGCTGCATTTGTAGTGGCTTGACCTGAACCTAGGTGAAGGCGCCTATTTAATTCTTTTGATTGAGAAATCCAGATGCTGACAAAAGCAGGCCTTGGTATGTTTTGAAAACGGCTGTTTGTTTGTTTGTTTACTTTTAATCAATGAACCCCTTTGTCTGAGGGAAGGTCTGACCCTCTGCAGGCTTTTATAACAAGGGAGAGACAGGTAACATCGGGCAGGCAGTGAAAACGGAAGATGCAGGGCTGCTTGCAGCCGTGACTGCGGACAAGTAACTTGGCTTTCCTCGCCCCTTTCACTTTGTTTGACTGAAAATGTGGGGAGCCAGGCAGTAGCAGTCCTGCTGAGCAGGTGGCCTGAGTCACTGTGGTTTGCTGATTATTTTGAATATTGATAAGATGGAAAGGGTTTAAATCCATCTGGGCACTGAAACAGGAGGTCTGAGTGCGTCCACAGCAGTGGCTGTGTTATGACTGAAACATCTTTCTTAATCATTTAAGTTTAAGCGAGACAGTCAAAAATGCATGCTGCTGTTGTGCTTCAAACCCTTGCGTAAGGAGCAGGACAAGCATTTCTGTAATTGTCACCCTGTCAAAAGACTACTTTTTGGAAATATGCTGCAGCTAGCAGCACGTCGCGTGTTTGTCGATCAGTTGTGTTGTGTAACTGCTGCTTGCTAGAGCGTTGCCGAAAAGCAGGCCGGTAGCGTTTCGCTTTTGAGTGGCAGGAACTGCATATTCAAGGCCTGCTGGAACATTTGGGATTTTTGTTGAAGTATTTGTTGGATCCAAAGTTGTTGTGTTCTGGAGAGTTCTAATACTGAAAAAAATTGAATTTCTCTTATTTAGATTAGGGCATTGCGTGTGAACCCATAGCTATAAAATCTGCTCTTCAAAAGATCTGCGCGTCTGCAGCCCTAGCTGGCTGCAGTTGTAGCTGTGAGCACGCTGTGCTTCCAGAAAGAAGGCTGTTGTTAGTTTCTGCCCAAGCAAGTAAGCTGCATGGAATCGAATCTCTCTCACTTTTTTAACATGTTAGTTGGAAAAAGACCCTTACTCTGGAAATCGCCAAGTAGGTGGGAAGAGTAGTTAGGCTGGATGTATTGGTTGCAGTGCCTTTTATGTTGCTTTTTACGTAATATCCTTTTCTCTAATGCAAATAAACTTGAAGTTGAAGGGAGGGGCTGCTGGGAAGTGAAAAACTTTCATTGCAGACAGCTGACGTGCAGAATAATATCTTTTTATACGCCACCTGCCACATGATAAAGTAAATCAGTTCACTGGGTAAGGTTATTTCTGGTGCAATTCTCTTTTTTGCGTAAGCAGTCCCATCCCAGCACATCTTGCCGTACCCTGAGATTTGATGTGTTAGTACTAGTCACTGGGTACCGGGCTGAAGAACAGAAATCTTGATGGATTTATGAAAGAAATACAGGTGAAGATGAAATAAACTTAGGCAATTGTTGCTTTCACATGCTTTGGATTGTAACACTAATTGTAGATGAAAATAACATTAAGATTAAAGTTACCGACTGAAAGTGTTCCAAACAGCCTTTCTCATGAAATATTCATGCATTTAGGGCTTTTAACTCGTCAGATTACTTATAATATTGTAATCGGTATGACTTTCTGGCTTTGTATTTTTTCATGAATACATTGCATTGGCATATTGATCACTAGAATGCACTCAAATTTAGAATAAAGCTTTTTCAGGAATCTCATTTAAAATGACCAAACATGTTTTAATGCTCCAGGGCACTTTCCTCAGTGGTGTGGATTCTGAGAAAGCATGTCTTTTCCTTTATTCTGTAATTTCAGCGCTCTGTAGCCTGTCTCTGTTATGGGAACTGTTTGCTCGAAACCCTCATCGTAAACACAATATCGAGAACGAGTCAATTGAGCACTAAAGCAAGTTTGAGCGGTGCAGTAGGGTGGCTGAGCATGCTGGTAGCAGGCATCAGGGACCCAGTGGTGTAATTCAGTAAAACCAACGAATGTCTACAGAACTGAGAAGCTGAAACTTCTTTTTTTTTATTGTCATTTTCATGCCAAGTTCGTATGAACTGCATCTGTACAGACGGAAGTTTAAAAAAAAAAAATTCCTAAATATCTTTTAATATCAGTGGTTGTAGTGTCCCTGCATTTGTATGGCTGATTTTGCATTTGTGAGTTACTCAAGAAAAAACACTTCAGTGGGGGTTTTGACTTTGAAAAGGTGTCCTAACCAAAATGGAAAGCGCAGAAATTGCAGATAACGGCAATTAACATTCAAATCAAGTGTGGTATCTTCTAAGGTCTTGATCAGAGTACAGAACCGACTGTCTCCAGGCCATGTGTTTAACAAATTTGCATACTAATACAGGAGAGAATTTTTTCCTGTTGCCTTATGTCTAATTTTGAAGACTGAAAGAAAGAATGACTTTTTCGTTCCTGTTTGAACACTGTTCATGAGGTGGAGGGGAGGAACTGGCTGATGGCAGTGATGCTCATCTGGCTCACTGGTTAGCTGCTGGAGGCTGTCTCCTCCCCTGCGAGTTAAACATAGCATCCCGGCTTCTGGGAGCAGGAGTCCAACTGCCCGTGACCTTTTTTTCTTTTTTTTTTTCTTTTTAAAAGACAGCTGTATAATAATCTATTTTGGCTATAATCAAGCTAGACCTATAAATACTGAAATGGCTCATATAAAAATGTTTCAATCAATCAGAGCTATTTCCTTTAGGGGTTAGCGTCACCTCTTATTTTCCATAAAGGAAATTCCAGGAGGAATTGTTGAAGTTTTTTTGCCCTTTTAAGCATTGGAGATTCAGAAGGATTTAAAAACTTAAGAGCGCAGAGTTATAAGAGGCCCGTTGCAGATCTGTCTGTGGTTCAGGTCTGGACCTTTCTGGCCAAAAAGTTCTCACTGATGCCCGTCCGGTGCCAGCACTGGACTGTTAAGAAAATTTTGAATCTTCCTTCAGTTAAAATCTTCATGTAGAAGGGAATTTCACTTTTGTTGTAAAAGAAAACTCAGTTTCTGACCCCCTCCATCCCCAGGTTCCGGGAAGCAGCGTTACAAGACTGAGCTAAATACTAAAAGGTTAAGTAGCATATTAAATAACTTCGTTTTACTACAAAAAGTAATGAAACTGTTTTTTGTTGTCGTCATCATTGTTGTCCCTTCCCCACCATATTTAAGTTAATTCTGTACATTAACTTGCTGCTATTCAGGTTCCCATTGAGCCTGAAAATTTGCCATGAAAACATTTCAAGAGGTATGCTTCTACTTGGTGGTATTAAAATACATCCATCATCAGCTTTGCTTGGGTACTCGTTACGAGGGTGCTCGTGGCTGGAGGTGTGGAACTGACAGACAGTGCAGTGCTGCTGAGTGGCCGTGTGGTAAGTGGGCCTCTTCGTTCAGAAATACAGTTGTTAAAACAGACGTTCAGTTAGCCGCGGTTGCCTGGGAAAGGTGTGTTGGTTGCTTGTGGCTGACGCACGCCGTATGATAAAGTATTTTTAGGCAATGAAAATCTCTAGACTGCATATGCAAACCTGACCTTTAGATCAGTCTACAGGGTCAAGTTCAGTGTGCACGCACACAGTGATTCCTGCAGCTTTGCTAGCAAGATTCGAAGGATTGTGGTATTTTCTGGAACTGGTCTGCGCTAATGTGCGATGAGCTTTTAAGGGCTTAATACTGGGCTTCGAGTTCATCACTGTAGGTAGAAATATGTTTTCAAGAGTTTAAACCTCTGCAGCTTCTTCCAGAAGTTTAAAAGAAGCTGTGGTGGGGAGGAAGCTGTGTTGGTCTCTCCATCGCAGATCCGATCCCGGAACACAACAGGATGAGTGGCTTCCAGCCCCTGCGGCTGCCCCGGGCACCTCCCTGGTGCAGGGCAGCTTCTGAGGGCTCGGGAAGGGAAGGACGGAGCTGGTTTCTGCTCCCAGCGTGGCAGCAGGGCTGTCACAGCCCGTGTGGTGCGTGCACCCCGTTTGAAGCCTCCTGGGATGAAGGAACGAGGAGGGGACAGGCGGGCGCATCCCTGTGGGTCTGCAGAGCTGGGTGCCTCCATCACGGCGCTCCGGCCGCTGCTGTGCCGGCTTCACGCCGCTTCCCCCGCACTTGGGTTTGTTCCTCCCATGCGGGACTGGCGCTGCCTCTGCGTCTGAGCGCCGGCACGGGACGGGGAGAGCTGCTGCGGCTGCCGTGCAAAACCAGGTGGCTGGTCGGAATCGAGACTGCCGGATCTGCTTGCCGCTGCTGCGCTGCAGGCGCGTTCTGAGCCCTCAGCTCTTAGGCTGCCCCCGCCGCACCGTCAGCCGTTCGTGCAACCTTGAGTTATTTTACCCTGTTCTCATCAATTTAAAGTGCTTTCTACAGCGCAGTACTTCTAAGAAGTAGAAGCCTACTCATACGGAGTGTTAAAATATTCCTCTCCAGGTTGCATATCAGTTTCAAGTTTAATCTAAAAAAGCGTTTACAAAGTCATAGTGCAGCCATGCAAGCAGATATTGGGTAAAGAAAGGAAGTGAACTTTCACTCCGTCACTTGCGATGGGTGTAGAAACCTGTCCCACAGTGATGCTGCCCGGAGAAAGGAACTTGCAAAACAGTGCATTCTGAAGCGCTTTAAGTAGTTTGCTTTACTGGTGAATAAATAGTTTGCTTTGATAAAGAAAAGTTCTAAATCCTTTTGAATATGAAACAGATTTCTCATGTTTATGTAACAAAAATGGAGGTTAACAAAAAAATAAAATCAACCCCCAAACTCTGAATCTAGACAATCATTTGGATGAAAAATACTTCCTTGGGCGTGCTGCGGTTTTTTTGAACAGAAAAAAAGGGATTTACCTGTGTCTGGTCATTACTACTGCCAAAATAAAATAATTACTTAAAGTGCAGGCTAAAATTGCAGTGACAATCTACCTACCTCATGTCACTTATTTACTCTAATTATGTAAACCAGGAAGAACATAGTTAAGAATGTTGCCAAGCTACTATCAGCACAACAAAGTATTCTTACCAAGTATAATATAGTTGGTGTTTTGCTATGATCGAGCCTCCTAGATTCTACCTGGAATTTAATCTTTATTTAAAAAAAAAAAATCAGAACATTTTTTCTGAAAGTGGGGGAAGAAATAATTCATAAGACTTGAAAATCAGTGGCAACTGGTGGACGTGGTAGATGACGGATAGGAGGGAGTCCCATAGACTGATTCTGTATCTGATGCTTACGCCCTTCAATGTTTACGTGTTTTGTTGATGGGGAAGGGGGAAAGGAAGGATTTTTCTTTTCTTCCGAAAAAGAGAAGCTGTCCAGAGCTGCTGTGCGTTGTCTGTGCGCTCCGCCAAGCACACCTGAGCATCCGCAGAGGGATGGCACAGCGCGGCTGCAGGACCCCTGCCCCACGCCCCTACGCGCCCCTTACCGCGTGGTTCAGCCTGATCCGGGTCCTGTCGTGTGGCTGCACAGTGCTTCCAAGTGTGCTGTTTTATGTGTATTTAATTGAGAAACTTATCCCCTAAATCTGCCCAGTTTAGGTGGATGTCTTTCGTCCTGTTTGCCGATCAGTGCTCGCTAGCGTGAACTTTGCAGCAGCGCTGCAGCCCGTTGGGATGGGAGGCTGCCAATTACCATGAGTGACGTGGTGGCTTGTTCTAATTTAGGGATGCAGTGTGTGTTGGTCTTTGAGTTTTGCTTCTGGCTTCCCTTCCACTGTCTTTGTCTGCTTGGCGCATGTCCCTAGCAACTTTCTGTAAATGCAGACCAATAGGACAAAAAATAAATTAGCCGTTTGTGCATGGCAGGCTTTAGCTGCCCAAAGTACTTGCGCTTTGCCTGAAGTGCTTCTACAGCAGAGCAATTTAAAATGAGTAAGTAGGCAGTCACTTCCATAGAAGTAAACATTATGATATTTAAAACTGCAAGTTCAGCACAAAGCTGATTGCAGAAAAGGTTACAGATTGAGGAAGATCAGTCTCAAGATGTTTGTGCATAAAATTGCTTTTTCACACTGTGTATTAATTGTTGTTTTCAAAGAAGGTCGTCTCTCTGACCTGTTTGCGTGTGCTGCAGTTAATTTGTTCAAAGCTCTGGTTCAGCAAAACACTGAAGTCAGAAAGGATTGCTCTGCTGCTGCAGGACTTTACTCTCAGACAAGGCTTTTATGGCTTTGGCCCTGAATCAGTAATCTTCACAGTATGCTGCAGAAGATGTGAAATTATGCAGAAACTGGCGATTTGGACGTGGTTCAGCAGGAGCAGACGGTCGGGACTTCAGTTTTTAAGAATGGATGCGTGCAAGATCGGAAGGTCCGTCTCTTACCTTCTCCAGTTAAATACTTCAAGTAATATCTCAGAGCAACGTAGTTTTTTCTTGCATTCTTCAAATACCCTACCCGTTTGTTCATTTGGCTTGTCATTAGCTTTATTCTTGCGTGTGCTTCTGTCCGTAGGTTGTTAGGTTTTTGTTTGTTTTTTTAACCTTGAAAACCAGAACAAAGTATGTCTATATAGCTTTAAATTACTGAATTGATATTGTTTCTCACCTGGGCAAGGTATGTAATTAAAGTGTTGCTGCCTTCTCTTGTGTAAATTTATGAATTCCTAGTGAAAGTTCTCTTTGAGAAATATTAGAATATTGAAACACTTTTCCACTTTATTCACAGTGAAATCAATTTATTAAAATGCTTTTCAGCGCAGTACTGGCTCAGGGTAAGGTTCAGTTCCCAATTCGTGTGGTAGGGAATTGCATCTCATTTATGAGGTTTTTTCGGTTCTCGGTGTGCTCCTACTTCTGCGGAGGAGTACGTGGGGTTCCGAGTGTCCAGAATGCCCTGTTCTCTGGTAGTGAAGTTACCGAGGTATAAATAGGTTAATTTGGCAACGTAAGCTCCTCCCTGGAACTGAAACGTGTTCCTTGTTTTTAACAGAAATTGCCTAGGTTTTGGCCTGCATTAAATTTAGGAGAACAAAAGCTTATAAAGGGGCTGAATGTATGCTGCCGTTGTACAGTGACTCGTCCTACAGCGCAGTCACACATGCAGCTAGGTACGCGCTTGTTGTGTTGATTTATATTTGATTTGATGCCGAAAGCAGCCAGTGGAAATGGTAATATTTTTACTGTTAAATTCATAAGAGATTATTGCCATAATATATCAAATAATTATCCTGTTGGATTATATAATGTTAATATATAAGATATGTTTACCTAGGTGTTGGATACTGCAGTGATAACGAGTAATAAAGACCAACTCTGAAGACTGTGTGAATGGAAGTTTGTCAATCTGTACTTGAAAACCACACTGAAGCCCTGCTTCCTGCTTGGCCTTGTCTTTTTTTTGCCCTCTCATTTTTCTGACGTTGACATCCTCATGAAAGGTGGGGGAGCTTTTCAGAGCACCCTAAGGCAGGGAGACTGACTGCCTTGGTGCAGTGACTTGGCAAGCATGTCCGTGGCAGCAATTTTTATTATTCCAAGTAAATTCCGTGCTAAGGGTCACGGTAAGTCTATGGCGATGTTTGTCTCACTGGTTTTTGGGAGAGCCCTCTGCTAATTAATTGTGCGATTTGCAGACAAACACCCTTGCATTTGTGATCCACCGTCCCTCTTCCCATCATGTTTCCATAGCTTACGTGCCACCATTGTGTAATTGTTGACAGGTTTGATTAATATTAGGGAAGTATTTAATGTACTTTCAACTTGATTGAGTAATTTATATCAGAACAGGGTGTATAACAGATTCCAGGTGGCCGGCAGCGGGGGGCAGCCCTGGGTCTGGTGCTGCCAGCGGTGGCCGCTACCTCCTGCCCTTGGGCAGAGGCGGTGTGGAGGGGATCTGCCGGTTTTGGCACGATTTTGATTGTTGCAAATCTTCCGTTTGCAATGAGTTCGAGTTTGTTTTGCAGACACAGCCATGATTAAAGAAGGGATTTCAGTGAAGTACTGAGCAGTGTTTAGTAGACATTTAAAAAAAAAAAATCTCTTCGTGGCCTAGTTTGTAGTAATTTAAAAAACTGGCATGAAGAACACTGACAAGTTCAAAATTAAACAGGTTTGTTTATAGTAGCCGTGATTCAGCTGCCAGGGTGAAATACCCACACGTGGCTGCAGCGCCAGGAACCTGCCCCGCTCCGGTGCAGCGTCCGCAGCCGTTCGTGTGCTTCTGTCCCAAACCTGTAACACGCTGACAGCGCGCTTCCGCTTGAAAACGTTGAACGTTCAGGTTTCTGTGTGTGCAAGCCAGACCGCGGGCAGGAGGGAGGTGAGGACGGGGAGCAAGGCAGGCCAGCGGAGGAGGTCACTGTCCCCGCGCCGGCCCTGCGAACAGAGCAGAAGAGCGAACGGGTCAGCAGCGCACGTCGCTGTGAAGCTGCACGTGGAGAGGCCATTTCGTTGTGTCTCCAGGAACTGATGCTTTGCGTGTGGTTTTGTCTGTGCTTGTTCAGTGCCTCGCTTTTCTCTGTTCCTTCTCTCTTGCTCCCCCCCACCTTTTTTTTTTTTTAACCTAGGGCTGTGGGTTGCAGTTCTTAAGTGCAAATGCAGTCTCCGTTCTTGAGTTGTCATCCGCCTTCAGTCCCATAGCTGAGCCTGTGTCAACACTTTCACTGAAATTCCCGGTTTTCAGGTGTGTGTAAATTGGATCCGAGTGAATGCTTGCAGCGAGAGCTGCCCGAGCGAACTGCTTTGCTGTAGGCTCGCTTCCTATTGTATTTGGAAACATATTTAACAAGGATTTTGACAAACTTGTCTGTTTCTAAAGTATTTTGATTTATATGGTTTCGAGGTGGCATGTGCCCATGGCTCTGCAGTTCTGGATGCAGAACTGCTAAAAAAAAAAAAAAAAAATATTTGGGGAAAAAAAAAATTACTGGGCTTTCATTTAAACTTCCTGTGATTTTAGCGTTGAACGGGGAACAAGCGCTTCTTTTATCCCTTGGAAGCTCTCAGAAACGCTTTTAGGAAGAGCCGGCGGCCCCGCGAAGCCAGGCCACCTGCTCTGGGGATGAAGGGCCAGGGCCACGTTTCCACGGCCGGGCTGGGCTCGCTGGGCTGTGCGCGCCCGGCCGTCAGCGGTGCGGGGGCATCGAGAGGTAGCGGTGGGTCTGGCGGCAGTGAACGGAGACTCGGGTGTCGTGGGACCCGAGCCAGCGCAAGGCTGAACGCGGAGGCCCTGCGTCTCGGCGGCAGCAGGGCAGAGCCACGCGTGTTGCTGCTGCTGAAGTTCAGCCTTGCTGGGCAGAGGATCGCGATACCGTGGGTGTTGCGGTCTGTTGAAACACGTGGACGAGGGGGTCCCCGGCCGTTTTCTTTCTCCCGGCTCGCAGGCATTCCTCGGGCAGCGTCCCGGGGTGGCACCGGCGCTGCCCGGGCAGGGGCGCGGGCTGGGGCGGAAGCGGAGGCGGGGGCACAGCGGGGCAGGACGCCGGATCCGTTTCAGAGGCCCCGATAGCATCGGTGCCTGGTGCTTGGCTTCCTGTGCTGCGCCCCGGGGAGCAGCTCGGCCTGCCGGCAGCGGCACCGTCGTGTCTCTGGAAGAAAGAAGCGCGAGGGCCTCCGTAAAATAACAGTGCTTTGTAGGGATGCAGCAGCTGCTGGGTTTCACCGTGGCACTCGGTGTGTGGTTGAGTGACAGTTTCTCCGCTTCGAGATTGCTCAGGGTAGCTGAGCTGCTCAAGTCGGCTCTTCCTGCATTCTTGGTACCACTGATGTAGTAAATTTTCACCTCTTAAAACGCATTGCAAACTGGGTACAACCTCAGACAGGTTGAGGCTGACCTCAGCTTGTCTTTTGTGAGTGAAGTTGTGTGGGTTTTGTGCAGAGTATATTAGGAAGAAAAAGTCCGCCAGGAACCTGGTGATGAGACTGAGCAGCGCACACCTCTCCTGCAGAATGAAGTCGTCGTCTTGTTCGGGACAAAACAAACCGCGGGAGAGGAATGCTGAGTCCTGTTGGCTTTGAATGGGAATTGGTCATTGAACCGTCCTTTAAAATTCCTGTCCCTCAGGCAGTTGAACAGTGAATGGGCAGAAACGGGGAGGATGACAGATATTTGGGGGTGGGATGCGTGGTATGAAGGTAGAAGGCATTGCCAGGGAAGCAGTGAAAGGTGTGACACTGGAAACGTGCACGAGCTTTCTGTAAATGCAGTCGTCAGCTAACAGATACAGGGGTTGTGGACAGAAGTGGCAACAGCACAAATCCAGTCAACATTGATGTAGGGCAAACGGGCAAGATTTTTAGATACTGATTTGAAAACAGATTATAGAAAAGAGAAGTACTTCTCCCTGTGATGGCAATCTTTGCCTGCTGTGTCTGCAGACTGTATTTTATTGCTATCAGATCTAGTAGGCAAAAATCAGGACCTTGAAATTTTCATTTAAAAAAAAAAAAGCCACAATATTAACCCATGCTCCTGAACAAAATCCAAGGCCGAAGAGGTGGCGGTGCAGTGAGCAGCTGGAGCCGGAGCTGCCGGAGTCCTGCGTTGAGCAGAAATGTCAGCTTTGCTGTTGTGAGCTTGATTTCTGCTCTCTAACTGAAGAGATTTCAATTTTGTCTCTCCTTCCCATGGTTTACCTTAGCTGCAAGTCCAGTTTGTAAAGCTTTTTTTAATGATGTAAACAAGCAGAAATTCTGTTTTGCCATTGGTTTTCTCCCGACCCCCCAATGTTTCACTTTTCAGAGGCGGGGTTAAGTCGCACTGGAGGCTTTGTTTTTAAGGGAATTTGATTCTAGTGTTCAGAAATGGTGTAGAGCTCCATTGATTAAAGCAAAGAGCAAATTTTAGGCATATTTTGGTTTCAAACTGTGAAGAGTGGATTTGATGTTTACATACGCTATCATCTGAAAAATATGTTCTAAGGAATTAATTTTTCTTTTTTTTTTTTTTTTTTTTTTNNTTTTTTTTTTTTTTTCTTTTCAGTGCCTTGTAGGGAGCCTGGAAAAACCTTCAGCAGTGCTGTTAACACTGATGAGAGATCTTTTATGCCAAGGTATGAGTATTTAATGTTCTCACTTGAGAATTGATAAATATATAATGTATCATTTAAAGTTAAGTTAGAAGTTGCCTGAACCTTGTTTCTTGTAGTGCGGAAAAGAACCTCTGAAGTTTTGTGTTCTGGCTTTCCTGATGCCATCTGCTGTTGTACAAAACACGAAACTGTGATAACAGTCCACAGTTTTTCTTTTCAAGGCTGAGTCAAGAATGTGTCTACTTTGATTTGTTTGTTTGTTTTAAGTCTTTTGTTATCATCTTACTGGGGATTGTATCATCAGTTATGCACGTTTCATCGAATTATGCAAAACCATCAAGCCACATGCCTTTACCACTGTCTTCCTCACGCTGAGCAGCGTATCTGTACCTCATATTACTCGTAGCCCTATCAGTGTTTGGAGAAGGAAGGAGCAAGTAATGATACAAACTGCCTTCTTGGGGTGTGCGAAATTGAACTCAGACATTTGCGTCACACGGGGCGCACATCACGTTTTGGGTTAGCGCAAGGTTCTTGCACTCAGCATTTTCCAGTGCTGCGTTTGCTTTTCTCCTTTCTTTCTCTCCCCACCACCTAAATTACAGACTTCTTGATGAGCTGGTGAGGCTTTGATAAAAGGAGTGGCTAATTTTTCCTTTGGGTTGTGAAAGAGGCTGAACCTGTCACACGTTCCCAAACAGTTTTCTTGCAACGGGATCACTTCATCAGTGTACAAAGCATCTCACCGGCTGCAGATTCATGGCACTGGAGAGCTGGTTAACAGTTGTTTCTATTTAATATACAAACAGTTACGTTTCAATGTGGTTAGTTGCTCTCATGGTGAACACCACGTGAGGGATGCCTGGAACAGCTTGGGCGAGCTGCTGGAGATCTTCGCTCTTCCTTCAGGAGAGGGCTGGTGCTGGGAGCAGCTGAACGCCCGTGCCTCTCGCTGCCCGGGCACTCCTGTGGCAGCACAGAGAAAGAGGTGCTGCTGTCAAACAAGGAAGAGATTAATCCTGAGGTGTCAGGTGTTTCACAGGGTGGAAAAACGTTTGTCCATTATTATAGCTGCAATCTGGACCCTACTGATTTATTACTGCTGTATTTTAAAGTGGCTGCATAGGTGCTCGGTAGCTTGGTCTGACACCGAGGGAGGAGCGAGCACACTGCTCGGAGCAGCAGCAGGTCATTTAACATGAGATTTGCTCTTTGCCCCGCACCTGTCCTGCTGTACCTAACTGGCTGTGCGTATGGGAGGAAGGGGAGCACGAGCAAGACAACATACTTGGTTTTTGCTTTCTTTTTGCACCATGGTCTTCAGAACCACCGAGACCAGTTTCACATGTGAAACAGCAAAAAGTTGGGTTTTTACACTTCTTAGAAATCATAGTCTTTTCTTGAGTCGGAAGAAACGCTGAACACCCGTAATTTCATGCCGTTTTGAAATGTAGCCGTTGCTTCACAGCATGCTCCTCCACTACACAGAGCTCTGGGTGGAGATGAATGCTACTGTGTCTCGCTGTATTTAGGTGGGCATAAACAGTTTGCCAAATGAAAAGTTGGCTAGGATGCGGCATAGTAATTTCTGGAGCACTCCATTCATGTTGTATAAACAGATAACATTAACATACTTGTGAAAGAACTACAAGATAATTAAGGCATGTGGAGTTTACAGTAATAAGGCTCATGCGTTTCAGGATCTTGGTTTCCTGTTGCACCTGAAAAAAAAAAAATCAGCAAATATTGCAGAAAAGAAATGAGAAGTTAGTCTTGTACTACTCCCAGCTGAAACTTTCCCACAAGTATTTTTACTATAAATAAGAAGTGAAAGAGTTCACAGCTAAATTTAACCCTTAGCTTGATTTACTCTGAGGGCTTTCTTGGGTGGAGCAGACTAGAACCATAGAAGATGAAGACAGACTGGATCAATAGATTGCATTTATACTTCATAAAAAATTCATCCCCTTTTAATTTCTAAGGCTTGTCAAAGGGGAAAGCATTGCTATGTGGAATTCCCCTCTCCTTCCCAACCAAAATAATGATTTAAGAAAAAAAGGAAGTGAATGTTACTTCTCAGGGAAGTTTTCAAGCAGAAGAACTTACAGCTGCCAGCATCTTAACCAAAAACGTTGTCAGTGTACTACAGTGCATAGACATTGCTTACTCTGTTTTCAGATATTCGAAGTTACCATTCTGGAAAATCCCTTTCAATTTGACTTAGTTTCACAATTTCTATGAAGTTAAGCAACCACAGCTCATAGCGGCTTCAAGAGTTGCAGAAAAACAGCCTCAGAGTGGTTAAAACTATGGGCTGCTGCTGCTAACTTCAGCTTTATTCTCCCTCTAACGTTTGGGCGAGGGAAGAGCAGCTCGGCTACATGAGAGCTTCAGTGCGGGCAGGCGAGCCTGGTATTTCTGTTCTTCTGGTTTAAAAGGGAACTTAAAGTTGTGTTAAACTGGCCACAGGATTTGGGTGCCACTTCCTCTGTGACTGCAAGCGGGATGCACGTGGGTTTCCTCCTGACTCTGTGTGTTGCAGGTTTCCCTTGGAAGTTTGAATGATAGAAAAAAAATTGTACCCGATTTAATGATTATATAAACTGAGACACGGGTTGTCAGGTAGTTGTCCACTGTTGCGAAGAGGCAGCAGTAAGGCTAAAAAGGCGATCCCTGTTCTTTGCAGATGGTTGTAATGGTAGTCGGCATGGTGATGCATTTCTGCATCGAACTACGAGGAATACATTTTTATTTTCAAACCAATCCTCAAATGTAGCCAGTGAACCCATAAATCCTGTGGCAACATTAGTTTGAAATGCCTTTGAGAAATGAAACTTCCCCAGCCTCATAGCGCTCATGTTTCTGAATCCTTACTTGGGAAGAAAGCACTATCTCGCTGGGAAGGAGGAGAAGATAATTCGCGGCTGAGGTCATTGTTTGCCTGAGCACCCTTGATAGGGACAGCCCAGCCTGGCTTGTAATGTAAACAGAGTGTAAAATGTTTATCGCCAGCTTTGTCACTTGCCTTATTTGTCAGGGAATCTCGATGAGAATGAGAAGTTTTCTGGTGCTGCACAGCGAGTTTGGGGAGCTGGAAGATTTCCTTAAAAAGGCACAGTCCTTGCTGGGCGAGCAGCGAGGCTCTGCCTTGGCAGCCACAAGTTTGGGCTGACCTTTCCAGAAAGAAAATACTGACCTAAATCCTTCCCTGCTGGGGGAGAAATAAACCTTTCTGCTTACATCTTATTAACCTGATTTTCTTGTGTCATACTCGCGGCTTTACGCTGTAAAATGTTGAGAATGCAGAGGAAAGGTGGCATAAGCGGGGTGCGCAGCGGGGAGGGGACTGTGTGACTGCACCGGGGCACAAAGTGTTTGTGCCGTGATCGTATTTATTCTTTTCCTTTCCAAACACCAGAAGGCTCGCGGGTCCGGGTCTGGGCATCTCAAAACCTGTCAGGCAGTGAGTTCCAGGGCAAAGTTTGAAATAATTAAAATGCTTTATGCCAAGGTAAAAGGAAGCATTGAGTTGTCTGGTTCGCTATAGGAGTATGGGACTGTGTGTAGTTTGTATGTGTGAATATTTGAACTTGTTGGAGGGGGGATCTACAGTTTGGTGGCTGTTGTTCTGTCTGGTATAAACTGGATCTGTCAACAAAAGCTGTCTAAATTTGAGTATCCAGGTAGAAAACAAAAAGCTGTTCCTGTAGAGATTTTTGTTCTCAGCAGGATCTGGAGAACAGGAGTGCGTTGCACTGTCAGAAGACAGTGTCGTGAAGGTGTATGTGCAGGTACACTTGTAACTGTTTGCTTTTTTTCCTGCCTTCTAGATCGTCGGTATCTGAACAGACCACACCATGCGTGAGTACAAGCTAGTGGTCCTTGGTTCAGGAGGTGTGGGGAAGTCCGCCTTGGTGAGTTGCTTAGGAAGTGGTTCTGAAACCACTACAGGAGCCTCCGAATTGGCCTGTCTCATTGCAGGCATTGCTCATTGAATGTATTGGGATGTTTGTACTACTTCTCATATGCATAGTGACTACCAGGTAGCGACTGTTATGCTGCTGGAGGATCTGTGAATTTATGTCACATTTTTGGAGAAGAAACAGATGATTAATCGCTGTTAGAACAGTTAGCATTTTGTGTTTGCTTTCAGTAGATGTGTAATACTGTAAATAGCTGAATGTCCCTCAGCATGAAAGCCTGGCCTGGGCTAGAAGAGTGAATGAAGACTTGCCCTGCATGGCCATGGATGGGCGATGGCTGCAGCTGAGGCACACACCTTGAAGGCAGCTTTTTCCATCACGGACAGAGCCCGAACGAGCTGTCTGGCCTGAAACCCAGGGCAGCATAACAAGCCACCTCCAGCCTGTGCAGCACAGAGGGACAAGCAGGCTGATGACCCTTTGCACTCCTTAAGTGCTTGTGTTGTTTCTAATAAGAGGTTTACATAGTAGAGTTGATAGTAAAGCATTGTAAGAGAGGTTTCTGTCATCTATTTATCACAAATCAGTCAAGCAGCTTGCCCCAACAAGAAAGGCAAAGAACTGGTCAAGTGTAATGTTATCTAAGACAAGGAAGCACAACCTCTTCCTTTTCACCGAGGATGATAGCTGACCAGCCATTCACGGCATAGATTGCTGCTTCTTTCACCATTTTTTATTCTGCTAAAATGGGCTGGTAATAGTCCTGTCAAATCACCTGCAGAATCCAGATGAGTGAGAGGAAAGGTTATTCAAATATGCATCACATTTGATATGCTCTTTCAGAGATACCATCCTAATCTTTACAAGTTGAAGAGTAAAAAATTTTTGATACACTCTGTTCTTTCACAGCAACTTAAGCAATCTGCATTGCTTTTGCTGTGAGCATTCTCCTTGATTATCTTGTTATAGTTATGTGATATTGAAGGATTCACTAGGTAAAATAGGGCACTTAATATGCTGTGCGTAAAATCATTCAGCATGTCACGTACTTTGAATTTCCTTATTTGTGATGTAAAGTTCTGGGTTCTGGCCTTTTTAAAAGCTGAAATGTGAATACGTAGTTTTTCTGAATACTTGCTGTAGTTTTTTTTTCCCCAAAATTTATTCTCAAAAAGTTCTGAAGATTGCATTTTCCTTTATCATATATGATGAGTTTGTGTACTCTCACCCATAGAGATACAAATTGGGTTACATCACAGAAGTCCCTGACTTCTGTACATGTGTACTGCTGGTGGGGTGATTGTGAAAAGTCTGGTAAACAAAAGTTAAGTTCTGTTTGACAGCCTAGGTGCTAAGTAAGCATACGTTGTAATTCATATGCAGCGTTGATCCATTTTGTTTATGGCAGGACACAATGCGTACCAATTGGTAGCTGAGGGAGAATAATATTTAGCTTACAAGATGACTATCTACTTATTGACAAGTATTGGCAAGGTGGGATTTAAAATAATAGGGAGGTCATTTTAAATTTTTTCTTCGAACTGCATAAACTAAAATGTGCAACAGAGCACGGTGTTTGTTTTCACTTCTGTGTTTTCACTGAGAGTGTAGATTACAATATGCTCTTGTTTCACTCCTTGCTGTTTTAGCTCTTGTGGATTAAATTAATAATTTTATTTCTGAGCAGTAGGGTATTTGTGGATATGAAATAAGACTGGGAGTTAGAGTGGAAAGACAAAATGTCACAAGTGGTTTGTCGCATTCTCTTGTTGAAGGCTGGTTCATGAACAGAAAAAGTTCAGAGTGCAGCTGTACAGCTGGGACCAACTTCAGTGTTTAGCCTCCTAGCAAATAACAAGCTTCTTTGGACTCTCTTCAGTTAGTAACTGTGCTAAAAATCCTACAGTATAATCTGTAATCTAAAATTCTTGTTAGTTGCTGTTGTCAGTATAACATTGTAACGCTATTAATAACAGTGAACCTCGTTAATAATGGTGTCTTACACAGTGGTTTTGATGAGACCTATTACCTGAAAGGCAGACTGTTTAGGGTGACAGGAAAATATTGGAGAAGCAAAGGCTTTGATCCCTAGAGTATAAAACAGGTTTATTTAGTGAAACAGGGTGATTTTTGGATGAGGTAGTACTAGGTAATTTTTTTCTTACGTTAAAAGAAGGAGCAAACAAGGAGGAACTGCTCAATTTCCAGCACACAGAGAAGTTTTCTTCATGCGTCTGGCACATGCCACTCTGAAAGTTTGAAAGTACTTGTGTGGCAAATGTGAACCCTGTTGCAGAAAAATCTCACCCTTCTGTCCAAACAAAATGCAGCTTCTTGAAACAGGGTGACTTGGCAGAATTTGTACTGAAGATTTGTGGAAAGCTCTGTTGGTGAAAGATAGTTGCTGTGGTTGTTGATTTTTAAAGAGAGAAAATTAACTGCTGCGATCTTGGCACTTTGTTTACAAACACACGGCACCTTGTGTTACAAACATCAGCCAAACCTCCGGACCCTCCTGTGCTGCACTCGATGGATTTGCAAATGGCCAGAGATGGGGAGAGCCTGGAGCTCTGCAGGCATGGCTCGTGGAGCTGAGCTGGGGAGTGATTTAAGCAGTAGTCATTGCATGAAAATAAATTAAACACAACTAAAACTGCAGCTAGGAGATAAACTATTCCAGCATTACCAAACTGGTACCTGTACAGATCTGTCTCGTCACACCTGGATGTTCCTGATTCCCAGCACTGCGCCTGATGAGGACGAACGACTGTTTGAGTGCAGGGAACATGCAGGGTTGCAAGAAGAGACACCAAAAAGAAAAGTGCTCTCTCTATTTGTGAAGAGAACGTACCAAAAAGGAAAAGCAAACTGTGTCTTCCAGAGGACAAGTAGAACCATGGACCAGCAGGAGCCAAAGCCAAAGTACACCACGTACAGAGCTGGAATGTCCAGAGATGGGCCACATCCCAATGACAGCTTAATGGGAAATGTTTAGAGTAGATTTGCTTGGAATAATTATATAGGGGAAGAAAGAATTCCACTTTGAAATGAAAGTTGTCTGCTTTAATGATTTAATACAAATTGAGTATCTGGAGACTCTCCAGATTTAGCTCACTACTATGAAATATGTCTGTGCTCTGTGTGTAATCCAGACTAGCTCCACTGTAACTCTAACACAATTGATTTGAAATCTGGGTTTTCCACAGTGAACCTATTGCCAGCTCCTGTGATCAAATTTCACATCTTCCGTATTTGGTGCTTTTTCTTTTTTCATTCTTCTGAAGTCACAGACACTAAAATAAAGGCATTTTTGAGGATATAATCTTTTATGAAAAAACAAGCAAACAATTTCTCTCAGTTTTGAAACTCAGTGCTTGAATAGTGGTTCATAAAACAACAGATTATGCAAATTTCATTTTAAATAATTGAAAATTTGTATGTCTTTTTCTCTTCTAACCACTTGCATTTTGTCAGCAATGTCGAGTGTTTTTTCTGCTGTTCATAAAGTGTTTCTTGGTTAAGTGTTACTTGTCACAGTCAGTTCACTTTTTTTTCTTCCTTCTTTCCTTTCTCCCCAGACTGTACAGTTCGTTCAGGGAATTTTTGTTGAAAAATATGACCCAACAATAGAAGATTCATACAGAAAGGTAAAATAACACAATTTCTATTCCTTTCAAGTGTCACAGAGCTTGCTTCTTTTTAGTAATGCAACAAAAGCTTATCAGAACAAGGAAGTTTTGTTTGTTTGTTTTATGAGAACGTTATGGATGCATAAAAGCACAGCAAGAAAATTATGTATAGAAAAGCATCCGTCTTGGAAGTGGTTTCACGCGGATAGTTTCTTTTGGCTTTGCAGAGCGCTTTACTAGCTTAGGGCCTCTGAATGCAACCAGACAAATTGTGTCAGCTACTATAAAGCTGAATTGTCAGGGAATGACAAATTTTGCTGTTAGTTTGACTGTTCTTACTTCTGTTTAATAGGAGGATTAAAGCTCTATTACTCTATGTAACTAGGAGCTTTCACTTTAAGTCTCTGACTTCGGTTGAGGCAGTTTGAGGCTCCAACTCTCAGCTGTTGGCCTGTTTCTTTGCGAGAGGTTAGAGCACCTGGCCAGAGATCTCTCCGGGTGTTCTCCCAAACCATCACTTTCACTCGTGTAGGGGGTACGAGCCATGGCACTCGGCAGCCAGGCATACTGTCCGTCATGGTGCCAGTGCTGCAGATTGATGCCTGGGCAACGTATTAAAGGACTAAAGACTGCTGCTCCTGTCTGTTTGCTGTAATTTGATGGATTATTTTTTCAAAGCATAAATACATCAATATTTGTCGCATACATGCTATCTGAAAAAGTTAGTTTAGAGGATATATACACACACCATTTATCACAGTAGGTCATGTTACTGTAGCACAGTGATCACTTTTTGTTGCTTTCTCTTAGGAATGGTTGTTTTACCATTAAAATGCATTCTGCTTGGTTTGAAGGCACATAAAAATTCTTCACAGCTGTTTTGGATGCAGGCTTGCAATTGCTGAGCAGAAGTCCTTGTCAGGATCCCTGACTCTGGTGTTATGCAGCTCTATCAACAGAGCTGCTTTCTTCTCTGGATTGATGTCAAATAACCCATTGTTTTGCAGATTAGCATAATTGTTGCCATAATTAAAGACACAAAACAGAAAACAAAAACTTGCAGCATTTGTGCCTGTGATAATTCAACGTAAATTCTGTTACGAGTTCTGCTGTTAAATTTATTCAGCCTTACTGGAATTGCCTGTACTGGGTCTGAGACATATCTTAGGTAGTAAAAGATCTGTTAAGCGTAAGTGTGAGGATCACTAAATATTGTGCTTTTTCTTTTCTTCCTTACTCCCTTCTCACACAGCAGCAAAGAAAAATTGAAGTTTAAGGTCCTTCTGATTTGTAGGATTGAATTTTATCTCATTTGAGTGATTAATTGTAAATATCTCAGCTTATTTAGGCCTTTATAATCAACAGAGTCCTGGAGCACAAGTGAGCTACCCCAAATGCCAGCTTGGGGTGTAATTAATCCTCTAATAGCAGAGCCTCTCTTAGTGTTGGGAAAGTGCAGGTGGCTGGCGTACTTACAGAGGTCTTTGCTGCAGAAGTAAAACCATTAAGCTGAGATTCCCCTCACCTGTCTAATTTCAGAGTTTGTAGTTTTAACTATGTCTCTTCCCTTTTTTCCCCAGCAAGTGGAGGTAGACTGTCAACAGTGTATGCTTGAAATCCTCGATACAGCAGGGACAGTAAGTGTAATTTCTTTTTATAATTGGTACAGAGTTTCTTAAGAACGAAACGAGATGTTAAGTGTAGAACGTAATATAATAATCCTGCCCAAGGAAAAAAACAATAGACCGGGTGCAACAATGAAAATTGAACGGTTTTGTTAAATAACCTGAAAGTGGGTTGCCTTATCAACATACTGATATGGGATAATTTTGCCTGTTAACTTTGCAAGTGGCCAGAATACATAGCCAAAAAAGACAAGGTCTGAAGCAGCAGGCTCTTTACTAAAATAAAGGTAAGATACAAAGGTGGAAGGGAGAATGAGGACTTACTGCAACAGCAGCATCATTCTGTAGCTAATTGTGGGCACAGTTTGACATGCTGAATCATTAAGGCTGCTTCTTTTAAAACCAAGTCTGTGATGCATTACTGTTTCAGTCTCCTTTACTACATCTTCATTCAGTAAGTAGGTCGCATCACTCTAGGGCTGTTCACCAAATAGGCCTGGAGGGAGCAGCTCCCTTCCCGTGGGCGGGGAGGGAGGCAGCTGTGTCCAGAGCTCTCATATGAATTAAAGTCACTTCTAGGTAATGCCTAGGGTTGCCTCCCAGCATGTCATGTCAGTCCACGTGGAGAGGATTTCATCAGTGAAGATTTTGTACCTTTCAGGGAGTAGTACTGCGCCCAGTCCGCCCGAGAGCAGCTGGAGCCATGCAGCATCCCCCTTTGCCACTCCGGTGCCACTTGCCATCCTGCAAAGTCCTGCCACCTTGCAGTGGCTGAGTGGACATCACAGGGAGAGGACGTGCTTCCTAGAATACAGTTACTGTTTTATTTACAAAGCTTTGAAAATTATTTGCAGTATTGCAAAGCATTGTTACGGTTTCTGGTAAAGGTTCATTTCACAGGCTTACACAAAAGGCAGCTCTCTGCTCTGGTATGGATTTTCCCACCTGCTCTTGCATTTTGTTGCATTCAGCCTTCACGTCATTTTCGTGCTGAAGATGACGACTGCGTATAGCCTGTTTGGAGGTGATCCAGCACTGCCCTCCCACGCGGTCGTGCTCGCGACAAACCGCCACACCGCCATGTGGCACGTGGGCCTGTCTCAGGGCAGTGTTAGAGGAGAAATTGAATTCATAGCCCAGATCTGACATCTGGGGAATTGGTCTGATAGCAGACTCATGCTTAACGCTGTATCGGAAAATAAATGGAAGATCACTGCAAAATATGTCGATCAAATGCTAACACCTGGCGTTACGGTTTGGGGCATACAACAGTACACCCGCAGATATGTTTTTATTGCTTTTCTTGTACCTTCTCCTGGTTTTGGAAGGAGCCTTTTTCTCCTTACTAGGGCAGGGGGGAAAACAAAGGGAAAGAGATGTCAATGCTTTTATTAAATTTGCATGCTGCAGTGGATCTCTGTAAGGGGTGAATATGTAAATATGCCCCGTGCTGTACTACATTCTTGTCTCCATTACATTAAAAATATTCCTTTGTAGATGTTCATTAGCTGCATTCACTAGCTAATTACTTTTTTTAATATTTGATTACAGGAGCAATTTACAGCAATGAGGGATCTCTATATGAAGAACGGTCAAGGGTTTGCACTAGTATATTCAATAACAGCACAGTCCACGTTTAACGACTTACAGGACCTGCGGGAACAGATTTTACGGGTTAAGGACACTGAAGATGTAAGTAAAATTTTTTTTTATTTTGAAAATGATTAGAATGTTTTTGTAAGTAAGCGTACAGGAATTTGTATGTGAGCAAAATTTCTTTCTAGGAATATTCTTTGCTGTGTAGCAAAGTTTAGAGCTGAAATAAGTTTCCTTCGCTTTATTTGTTATTTTTAGTGTTACATTTCAAGTTTGCTGGAATGCTGACAGTCTTGATGGGAAGTGGTAGCAAAATGGTGGGAGTTGATTGAAGAAACAACTTTCTTTTTTTTTTTTCCTTTCATTTTAACTCTTTTCAAGTATTTGCATTTTCCTCTTTCACTGTGCTTTAGCAGTACTTTGTTTCCCTCAAGGTCAAGGAAGAATACTAGTTGAACTTGCCTATAAAGATGTTCTTAATAGATCTCCAGCTGTCTTGCCATGGAGACTAATGTCACTTTTCCCAAATTTGTGAAACGGAAGTTAAAGTACAGAGTGACACGATGACTCCTGAGGGTCAGCTGCAAAAGCCTCAATCCCTAGACCGCTTCAGGGCTGTAAGCTGTGTCCTCTGTGCCACCCAAGCGCACGAATAATAAACCAAGTTGATGATCTCGAACTGTGAACAGAAAGGATGTGTTCAGCTTATTGACTGGACTTCTGCTCTGTAATTTAAGTGTCACTAGTATTAATAGCCCTTTTTTTTTTTGATTTTTTATTTTTGGAAGTAGCTGAAAATGTTCCTTTGACTTTGCTTTCGTGCTGCTGTGTGAGCAGGCAGTGTCAGTACAGGCTGGGACGGCAGGAGCTCCAGCTGTCTCTACGAGCAGGGAGGTGCTGCACCCTGCAGGGCTTGCTCCCTGGGCTGAGTAGCCCTTGGTCGTGTGGCACAAGGCAGATTCCCTTGCTGTAACTGCCTGTTAGGTTTTCCTGTCTCTTGGTTGGTGATCTCTGCTTCATTCAAACCCACCCATGAGGACCGGTGGTGCTGCAAGGCATCTTACGGGACCATCGGATCACGCCTTGCTCAGGTTCGTTCCTGACCGGAGCGTAAAGCAGAGCAGAGGGGCTTCTTATCCTCTTCTCAGCTTCAGGAAAAATCCTGTGCGTGTGTTTATCTCTGTGGAGAGGGGATTTAGTGCTCAGAGCTCTTACTGAGCTCTTTTTCAAGTAATTTAAATAATTAAAAGAAACATTGGTTTCTGCTGCTTCTCTAGCTCTATCATTCCTGTCCATGGACAGCAAAAAGCTGTTTTTCTGTACAGTATCTGTCATTCAAGGCTCACAGTTATTATCCCTGGAAGACCATTGAGCTAAAAATTGTAACTCTGCACTCTCTCTTGATGTAGTATGTATTTCTTCCTTACCTGTTTTTATAGTCTAGTTTTTGTTAGGCGAATGTATTCATCTCTCTCCTGAACTGTTTTCTGAGTGCGGAACAGAAATCTCTACAGAATTTTAGGTTATCAGATGAAAATGTACGTATCCCTTTCTGAAGGAGAGGGGGAGGATGTTTTAAGGTCTGAATGCAGTGAGATGTCGGAGGCTCCCTTGGGTGCTGGGAGCCGAGGGAAACACAGGGCAGCGGGGCAGCTCCGTGCTGGGACCGTGCCTGTCCTCGGAGCGGCGGAGCGGCAGGCACGTGGGCTCAGCCCTGGGCATTCTGTAAAGCACTGCCAGAACCTCAGGCTTTTATGCTCATGGCAGTTTTCTTGTTCCTTCTGTCATTCGACAAAATCTATAACCCAAAGGCGATCACACACATGTAGGGGTTTAAGTCACTATAAGCCCCTTTCAGAGTCTTTGCTGATGACCTAAAGTTGTGATTGTTGTTTTTTAAAACCCTTTTTAAAATGAGGGACGCGCATTATGTTAAGATAGAGCATGCATTCGGTCCTGTTTATGACAGAAGAAAATTATTTACCACGTTTCCAGCCCAGGCACTGACCCCTACAGCTGGAACTCCTTTGTAGCTGGGGGTGCAGGCAGCTGTTTCTGTGCTGGACATGTGAACACTGGAGAGGTGCGGGAACTGCTCAGGTAGGCTTCCTCCAGAGGATGCTGAAATTAAATGTTGTTGCCTAACAGGTGGGAGTGTATTCAGGGGTTCGCACTGCAGGGTGTGAAAACAACTGCGTGTTTTCCCCGCCAACAACTCAAAAGTTGCTGATTGCTTTCGGTGGGTATCAATCACTCGCGTGGCTCTTGTGATGGGGTTTGAATCCAGGAGCAGCCTCGTGTTCACCGTCCTCGTCCCCTTGCAGCTGGCATGCAGCCGGGGGAGCGGTGGTGGTCAGCACGCGGGGCCGGGACGCGCGTTCAGCCGCGTGCGTTGCCTTTGCATAGCCCCGCAGGGTGACGCGGTTCGAACAACGCGTCCAGCTCGGTGAGCTTGGAGACGACGGGAAGTCACCTCAGGTTTCTTCTTCCTCCTGCATCCTCGCAGTTCCTTATCCCGACTGCCTTGTTTTGAATGGCTTCGGAACCCTCCTTGGATCAGCCGCTAGCTCTGCCAAACTGGTTTCCACTCAGGCAGGGCGCAGGCGTGCGTCAGCCCCGGTGGCACGAGGCCGCGCTGGCCGCAGGGGGTTCACACCCAGAGCCGGGCCGGTTCCCCGGCTGTTGCTTTCGGTTTTACTTCAGTAACTTAATTATTAAAATGCATTTATGAATCTTGTGTTAGGGGGATGTTACTTGTTGAATCCAAGGCTGAGAACCTTTTGAACTTTTAAGCCACATTCTGCTGAGTTGAAAAAAATGTGCTCCTCCCTGTATTTAGTTTCAGAATGTGTCTTTTAAAATCCTAGTACTTAAACCATTAAGCTACGTCTCGCAAAGTTTAAATTCATGTCTCCTACATGACATAGGAAATGGTTGAGCAAGTTGTGCCTCCACCTCCATTTTCTGCTCTAGGATAAATAATTACTGCCTTTTGAAATAATCATATACAGTTTCATGTCTTTCAAACCTTTGCTGTTTAACCAAGTATCATTTTTTTCCTATTATTTCACATCCTAATTTCCTTTTTTTTTTGTTTATTTGCTGAATGTATTCAAAATGCATTTTAATGTTTTGGAGTTCTCTTAAATATCTAGAAAACTGATAAAGAATGGATTAGGCTGATACAGTTGTAAATATCCTGTTATTCCCTGTGAAATAAACGTTTTTGGGGATTGCCTCATCTGTTTTGTGCCTTCAGCTTTTTCATGTAATAAGTAAAACTTGCTTCTCAAAAATAAAACTGTAATCATTTTCTAATCAGTATGGCTGTGAGTTTTAAATGTAAAAATTAATCTTGAGTGTATTTTAATCTGGAAGAGACTACAAAATATTAACGTTGAAGTAGATTAGAAAATGTGCAGTGCATTGTAAATTAAGGAAGTGGATCATGATTTATTTGCCAGCTGGAAAGTACTCATTTTTTGCTCAGAGAATTAAATGTTTCAGGAAATGGAATGGGGTACACACCCATTATCAGCAGGTTTTTTTTTTTTTTTTTAGTGCTTTTACACAGTATAAGGGAAACAGGATGCTGTGGCTGCCATGTGCATGTAAAGCACCGCAGGAGGTACTGCAGATCTTGCTATGGTCTCAGGTTTCCAAGTCCTCAAAGAACCTGGTACCTGAACTCTGGCTGTATTGTCTCCCAGGGTCCATATGGGATGCAGGTTGTAAAAGCAAACTTTAAAATGATGGGTAACCCACAATTCCTGTGTATAGAAAGTCCTGAACAGTATCTTTGCCTTCAAAAGGGGCTGTGAGACTTGGAGGGCTGGAGCTGGGTGCTGCGGGGCTCTGCAGTGTGGAGAAGGGTCCTGCAGGAGGTGCAGGTAACGACCGGAGCCGCAGTGCCGTCATGCATAGCCTTGTGGGTGTGGAGATGGGATTTGAGGCTGGGTGGTTTGGGTTTTGTGGGTTGTTACAGAGCTTTTTTAGTGTTTTCAGTGTTTTTTTGCTTGTTTAAGGTCGTTTCTACCTGCCATTCGTAACATCTTGGTGGGCTGCAGCCATGGTAGAGACTGTGACTGAGAAGCAGAGAAAGCTGTCTGAAATTATATACCAGGGCATTTTTTCTAAGATGTCTTAGTAGTATTTTCTGTAGGAAATGACACAAGGAATGTGGCTGCCCCAAGGCACTGTCCTTCTCCTCAAGGAGTGGGATGGTGACTCACCCAGACACTTCAGAAAGCCAGCAGCTTAAGGAGAGGGATAGATGCCCTTTCATCATTGGTCTCAAACAGATGGTTCTCCCGTATTTGCGTCATGGGGTGTAGGACGAATATTTTGAACGTGTACCAATGTTTATTCTAATATAACATGAGATTATTTATTGGAAGTGATTTCCTTTCAGGAGCTGAGCTGCTGGGTGGTCATTAGTTGGAAACTTCAATTATTCTGAACTAATAAGTATTGATCACAGTGTTTGTGCCTTTTGTAGTGAACATCCTCTTCTCTGTCTGTCTGTAAAACGCGTCAGTAGTATGGTATGGCGTCGTGATGAGAAAGGCGGATGGTCACGTGCACAGGGCTGTGGGAATACGTAGCCACAGAACTATTCCCTTTTATTCCGTGTCCAGGGCAGCGCTTTTCTAAGGTGCTTCCATTTGTTGTCATGTGGCTTGAGAACAGATTGACAAGAGAGGTCAAAAGGGCTGAAACATGTAATGGATTTCTTAAAACACATGCTGCATGTCCTGTTGTCTAAAAGAGGTTAAGCTGATGGGCAGTTTAGCCTAATGTCACATGAAAGTCCTGAAATGCATTTCAATAGTAAATTATATTTTTGACTAGAGTGGTGTTGGATGTAAATACTGGAAAATAAATCTTTACTAAAGACTCTGCTGAAATATTTCTGTTTGGTTTTATGGTGTCCTCCATGTGTTTAAATCTTGGTGAACCAGGGTGTCTCTAGTATGGATTTGGTTCAGCCCTTTCCCAGCAGGCACCTAAATTCCAGCCTAGTTAGTGAGCTCTGCTGAACTTCAGATTTTTATGTTTTTTTATACATGGCTATATTATCCTTATTTTCCATTTTTTGTCCACCTCCCTGCCACGTGCCTTTGCGAGCCATAGCATCACTTGCGCAGTACACATTGTATGTTAATTTGCTAATATCTCATGTTCTTGCTTGTCTCCTCTCCAGGTTCCAATGATTCTGGTTGGCAATAAATGTGACTTGGAGGAAGAACGTGTAGTCGGCAAAGAACAGGGTCAAAACTTAGCAAGACAGTGGTGTAACTGTGCCTTTCTAGAATCGTCTGCGAAGTCTAAAATCAATGTTAATGAGGTAACTATCAGCTGTTCCTTGCCTTTGTTACTTTAACATGAATGCCACCTTAGACCAGCATGCATTCATTCTTATACTTCTTTATCAGGCAGATTCAGGATGGTTCTGAAGTCTCAGCCTAAGAAAGGCTTAGACAAGTCTATTTAGCTACGGTTTTCTGTTTGTTTTAAATGAATGTGCTCCTTTTTGTCTGTAAAGGGTGGGTGACTTCTGCAGGTAAATGCTTTCTATGGTCTGTGTTAGAGGGCATAGATAGCAGAGGGTCCTGAGTAAGCCCAGTTAACTGGATGACTCTTACCTTAGGTAAAACTTTATCTGGAAAGTACACGTTATTAAGATAACAACTGCTGCTATTCGGAACGTGGATTATGCCCCATTGTATTACTTGTCATGTTGCTCAGTGTTGGCTGTTGGTTTTGAAAGTATTTGCTTTTCACATTCCTGCTACATCTGGCTGCTCAAGCAGACATCCCATCACAGTCCTCCTCTGGTAAGCCACTAATTTACTGAGACCATGTCCAAACGTGTATCTGTCTACGCTGTTCCCCATGTTTAAATGAGAAGCACCTCTGCAAGTTGGCGTGCCTGTTGTCATGTGGCACTGCTTGCCATCCGGCACCGAGGTTTTATTCTCTGCTGTGAATTATCTGATGGTGACAGAGGCCAGCTTTTCAGTCACAAATGCTAAGGTGACCCCATTGAGCATAGGTGGTTTGGTGCCAGGAGGTAACTGGGACCATTTAGGAGACTGTGATAAGGAGAAGCAGTAGGATTTTGGACTGGACCCAGAGCTCTCTTGGCAGGCAGCATGACATGCCCAGCACCGCATCCATCAGGTGGAGAGGGACAGGAGCTCCGGGCTGCTGTGCTTGGGATTAGCCTGGCTGCAATGCTCACTAATCCAGCCTGGTAAATATAGCTCTCTGAGCCAGGCTCCTGCCAGAGAGGACTTTTTGTGCGTGTGTCTGCAATGTAGTAGAACTATGACAGTTAACAAAGCAACTAGTGGCTCAGACAGATCACTCTGGAGTATACCAAATCCTGTTTTATTTGTATTTCCACAGTTATGTGGCAGAGACTGATTGCTCAGTAGGCAGAGGTGCCTTCAAGTTCCCCAGAGAACTGGGCAGGAAAGAGGATTCTCTGATAAGCAGAACATTTAACTGTCCTGGGACAAATGCACTCCTGTGGTTTACGTGCAGTCGTCCTTAACGTGTGAATCTTGTATCTTTGTGTTTCCCTGTGATGTTTACTGCCTCCAGTCAGGCTCAGATCGTAGTCAGGAAAATAATTATCTGGAAAATTAGTTTCTGTTTTTATTGTGATCTTAGTTTTCTGTTTTTCTGCCAGTTCATATTGTCTGGTTATGAAAAGCATAAAAACTAAGAAGATCAAGAAGGAACACCACGAATCAAGCAACTTACTGTACTGGTTATTTGTTCTGCTGGCTCATGGAGTGGGTTTGTTATTGTTTTTGTTTTTAGGCTACTTTTGGGCTTTCTAACTTTATTAAAATCTAGGCTAAAGGCTGATGAATTTCTGCTTGCATTTGCTGAAAGTGAAACCTTTCATACAGATAGGAAATTTTTAATACAGGTGTGAGTTGATCTCAGTAGCAGTGCTTCAGATTTCTTTGTGGTGTGTGTGATGCTCTTGCACTGCACTGACTTTTCCTAGGGATAGTGGTGTTCCTGAAACCTTGTTGCAGACCGCTTCTATACTCACAGTCAATACTAACACTTAAATGATAGAACTTTAGATTTTTCAAAGGGATTTTTTTTTCCCCTACTGTGGCCTTGGGAAACTGGGAGGAATGAGGGGTCTACCCGAAGCAGTCAAGAACCTCATCTGCCAGAGCAGAGATGGTTGGTGCCTTCACAAATTCAGACTCCTTCAGCACATCGTAATCATGTTCAAATTATCTTGGCTTTTGTTTATAAAGGCTTAAATATTGAAAGCTGTTTTGCATCAGCATAGAAGATGCCTCTTATTAATTGGTTTCTCCTACAGAAACCTTTTCTCTGTACGTCATCTGTACGCTTTTTAACATCATGGTTGTGTCTGTTGAAGAGTACGAACTGCTACTTATGCCTGGGGCTGACAGTAGAAAGCTGCAACAATCAGCTTAGTGAAGGAGGTGCATGAGCAACTCAGATGCTGTTAAAATATTTTACATCAGAACTTGGTAAAGGCACTGTATGTTCATTTTGTTTGGAACTATTTAACTGGGCACTAGTGCTTTCACGTACGTAATAGCTGGAAAATCTTAAATTTCTAGTTGAAATTTCTTAACCTGTTTCTTTGTCTTCTGAATTTCCTTGGAATCAACAAGAATTTGTGAGTGATCAGCCACTCTGGGAAGGAAAAAAGTAAACAAGGAGAAGGGTGGAGCTTTCTGGAGGTCTAAATATTTCTGCTCAGTACCATGACACAGCTCCAAGCATTTTTGCAAAGCTCATTTTGCTATAAATGGGTTATTACTGCAAAAACAACTCATAGCAAAAGTGTTCACAAGAAATTTGTTTCTGAAGCTGAAAGAGGCCCCTGTAGTCATCCCCTTCTGGAAAAGTCTGAGTTCAGGGCAGATGGTTTGTTTTTCCTTGCTGATTTTGTTAATGAATTCAAAAGATTAGATCAGGCGCAAAGGCACATAAGATCAGAAGTAAGTGAATAACAGCTCCAATCTGTATGGCAAAGAGGAAAACTAGGAGTGCATCCTATGTGGTGGGTGAGTGAAGACCAATTTTGAAGGAGAAAGCCAGGGAAAAGGGCTGCCTTCCAGCACAGCAGGAATACATGGCTGCCGGTCTGACAGTGCTCTGCAGAGACACTGAGCAGCCCAGGGAGCGCCAGTGAGACAATGATCTTTGAGGATATTATGCCTGTCTTTTTAAAAAAAACATTTTGTCATTTCCCAGTTTTTTTTCCAGGTGTCCAAAGTGAGGGGTTCTTTGCAATTTTATTGCCTTACTTTTCTGAAGCCTTTGGTCATATGTAACATGAAGGGGAAACCAGTATGCTGCAGAACAGGAGTTTACAACTCCCTTATTTTCTGCATGCTGATGTGAGCTCTGTGCTCTCTTGTTTCGTAAGCAGCTGCTTGAGAAATGTGTTTAGTTAAATGCAAGCAAATTGATTGAATTTATAAGACTGCAGTCACCAGAAAAGAATATCATCTTGCCAACGTGTCTAATTTTTAACACTTACATAGTTCTTTATTGTTTTGATACTCAGTTTGTGTTTTTCATTTTCAGATCTTTTATGACCTGGTCAGACAGATAAATAGAAAAACACCAGTGGAAAAGAAGAAGCCTAAAAAGAAATCATGTCTGCTGCTTTAGACTCCCATCACGCAGCAGCTCTGAGCCAGGTAAGAGGTGACTGAATTGCACCTGCAGCCCAGGTAATCTGACCCTGAGCTGCTCCCGACAGAGGGAGGACTCATTCCCCTTCCCTCCACTCCCCTGCCATCTGCTCCAAAATATATCATTCCTTCCCAGTCTGCTGCATTCGTTTCACTTTTCTGAAAACCATTTCCACTGACTGACCTGGGGGAGAAATATCTGCCTTGTTCCCCTTCTCCTTTTGCTTGGGTGGATGAATGCGACAATTAGAGTAGGAACTGACGGAGATGGGTGAGGTGTTGCCTTCTGGCTCTTGTAGGTTCCCCCTCTGTCTTGTGACACCATGCTTGGAGCCATTCTGGGTCAGTTTTGCTTCCTTTCTGTCCTGCACTGAAATACAGTGGCATCTGGGTAACTTGCAGTGTAGTTGCAGCTGCTGTCGCAGTCCTAGCTGATATGAGGACAATTGCAAATTGGTTTGGGTGGGACATGGCTTCCAATGGCAGAAGAATGAAAAGCTGACCACCAGGGGGGAAAACAAGAAAACTAAGTTGGACATTTGCTATAAATAATCTTTCTGTGTATCTTGGCAAGGTACTCTGTGTGTTTACAGCTGTTTTATTGCACTCCTGAAAGCAAGCAGCATTTCTGTAGCTTCGGGTTTTGGACAGAAATACCACCCAGGCCATGCCTCTGAGCTGTCAGCACGTTAGCACACACGTGCTGCCTGGCACTGCCGAGAGACAGAGAAGGTTGCAAGGGAAGTGGCCCTGCTCAACACTGGGAAGTAGGAAATGATCAGAAAGCAAACAGATTGTCTCAGATGGTGTTGGTTGTGCAAAGAGCATCCGGCTGAAAACGCAGCAGGGCAGAGCTGCAGGCTGGGTCAGAGACGGGTTCACTCGCTGCAGCGCTGCGGCCGCGCCAGCCGCCTTCCCTTCAGCTGCGCAGGCTGTCAGCTTCTGGTTATTACTGTGACCCATCAAAAGCTGCGTACTCGTAGGTACGGCGTATGTAGCTGGTGAAGCAGCACAAGTGCCCTTATCCTGCAGCATTTAAAACAAACTTTTGGTCATAGAGGAATTTCAAGGATGAATTCCTGAAATTGGTGGTTATCTGCCTTTTTGCCAGATCTGAAGCGTGTGCTGTAGGTAGCCATTTATTTAGCCTGGCTGTGACTGAGCAGGACAAGTGGAGCTGTGCAGTTAACCTGGCTTCCGATGATTTGTGCTTTATTGATTGATTGAGTCTCTTATCCTGAGCTTTGAATGCCAGAAAATAATAGCTTAGTGTTGTGGGGAAACAGTTATTTAAGGAAAAGAAATGGAAGGGTGTATCTCAAGTGGCTTTTCCTGTTCCTCAGGTGATATATTTGGATTTAGCTAGTGCCGTGTCAGCCAGGATGGATTCTCGGAGACGGGCTTCCCCAGCCCTGGGGACGCGCTGTCTGCTGGGCCGGCTGCCTCAGAGCCGTGCTGAAGGGCTGGGCAGCTGCTGGCGGCTTACCTGGCGTCGCTGCATTCAGTCAGTTGCTGATGAGGCTTCTTGTAACGCTGACTTCTGCCCGTGCCCCCAGAGCTGCTGCGGATGATCGAAATACTCCACAGTGTCTCCCCTGGCGTTTGTAAATCTCTTCCTAACTGATTGCCTACTTGTTACGGCTAGAATAGGGCTCGGGGAGGTCTCCAGCTCGTTATGCTTGAACAGCATCTCAGAGATACGAAAGATGAAATTGCTTTCCCATAAATTGTTCAGCCGTTGCTGAGTTCAGCACCAACTTGAGTTGGACACAGCCTGGAACAGAGGCTGCCTGCCTCGTAAAGCAGATGAGTTGGAAGGACACTGTCGTTACGACAGCAGAAAGATGGGGAAGCAAGCGGCTGCCCGTCGCTGCTGTTGTGATCGTGATAAAACAAGAACTTGTTTCTGAAACAGTTACGTTTCCCAAAGGCTTTTTTCTTTCTGTATTTGAGAATTCAAAGGACAGCAGGAGCAAACCACAACAATGAAGGAAGATAACATCTTCCTGCTGAAACCTGCGTGTTTTTACAAGCATGTGTACGGGCAGTTGTGTGGGGAGGCTCTCAGGCATTTGTTTGAGATCATTCATCAGTAGAACGAGAAATATTCCCACCATCACCTTGTTTTTTACTTTTTCTAGATTGCAGGAATGAAGAACTGTTGCCTGAATGGAAAGTGCCAGCATTCCCGACGTCAAATCCTTACGGAAATTAGCGACATATCTGAAGAAGCTTCTCCTGTTTTATGTACTCTGAGAAGAATTTAGATCTTAAAATGGTTTGCACACAGTCCCTGGAAAAAGAAATCGCTCTGTGTATATCTCCTGGAAATTTAAGACAATAGTATTTCTCCTTTGCAGTAGCAGTTAACAGATGTGAAAATAAATATAATTGACTCTAGTGTATGATTATACAAAGGAGCATGGATGCATTTCAAATGTTAGATATTGCTACTATAATTAAAATTTCATATTGACCCTTTTATCATAATTCCTCCCCATCAAGCACTAAAAACGTTCCACCATTATATATTATATCTATAACTATAGATATATATTACCTGAAATTTCCCTTTGAACTCACTGCAACAAATAACTTTTTTGAGTCATTGACTTCATTTTATATTTAAAAGTTAAAGAATATCATTATTTTCATTCTGCCATTATATTCTAATTAAAAATGTTTGTGCATAATGCTTTGGAAAAATGGGTCTTTTATAGGAAAAAACTGGGATAACTGATTTCTATGGCTTTAAAAGCAAAAATATATAATATACTAAACCAACTCTAATATTGCTTCTTGTGTTTTACTGTCACAGATTAAATTACAGCTTTTATGAATGATTAAATTTTAGTACATTTTCATTTTGTTTCTGTGTTTTTGTTGCGGTTTCCAGATTTTTTTAACAATGTTTTGTGAATTCCTCTTCCATTCTGGTAGATGAAGTACTCTGTTGCAACAAATACCAACAGTATGTCGTTATGCCAGCGCGATGTCTTCACGTGCCCTCCTTGTTGGATGTATTTAATCATATTACACACTAAAGTACAGAAGGCTACTTTTAATTAGCTTTGTATATTCTTTTGAATGTTTGAAGATTGTGTTCTGCTGAAAATATTTCCTCTGTACAATTATTTTTATATGTACAAATTTGGTTTCATACTGTATCAAGGTCTGACTTTCGCTGTGATCTTCAGTTCCACACACCTGTGTACTTCAGCAGTAGAATCCTTATTTTAACAGTGTCATCCTGCAGGGCAGGAGCCCACAGGCACTGTGTTACACGCGGTCAGCATCTCGAGGCGAAACTGGGGAGCTGAACGTTGCTTCTGACTAAATACAGTTTCAACAAAGCAAACAGCTGCTTTACATTTTTAAGTGAAATCTGGCTAATGTTACCTGATCTGCAGTCAGCCAAGGGGCGTTTTGTTTTCATTTTGAGTTGTTAGTTTTGGTTTCGTTTTTGTTTTTAAATACCTGTTGGCTTCATAAAGTTTAAAAGAGCCGGGTATGAAGAGACCTCTGGGTGCTCAGCCTTGATCCTCCTGTGCATATGCGAGTAAAAGAACTGCCTTTGGGACCTGTGGGACCCAAATCCCATCTTCAGTTTGATGCTGCTGAAATTCCCTCAGTGTTGGAGGATTTGCTCCTGCTTCACTTCTGAGTAAGTGACAAGAGAAGTGTATCTTCACAGTGGAGAAAACTCAGGGCGGGCTCTGTCCTGATTGCTTAAATGGGAAATCGGAAAGCAATAGCTGGTGAACGTTTGTTCCTGGATTCATTGTATAGTTTTATTGGAAACCAGGGGTGAGAAATTTCTATGAATGTGTTTTCCTAAAACTGTTACCGATGCAGCTGTTGAATTATACAGAGATCCCAGTTTCTAAATGCAGCCCAGGCAAGACTGGATGAAGATACTTGGATGACAATAATGTGAAAACATCTGCCTACTTACGAGTTGCTAGGACAAGCTTAGTTACTTAGCTGATTGTCTTCAACCCAGTGCTGCGCTTCCTTTTTCAGGAGGAGCAGAAGCATGGTATTTGCAGGTTGGCTTATCTTTACTAAATGTAAAAATATTTTAGTAATAAAGTAATTTTAATGTATGTGTTGATTGCTAGATGTCTCTTCTATAAAAATAGAAACCTAACCTTGATTTTCTTGCTACAGCACACGCTGTTGGTTCATCTAACCTCATTTCATAAATGCTTTTTTTTAACACAAAGCAGCCCGCTGCGCTACCTGCTGCCGGCGCCGCTCGGGGTGCACCGGGAGGGCTCTGTGCGCCCCGGGCTGCTTCTCCACTTCGCGCTTTGCCTTCTTGCAGCGTCCTTCGCTCCCTCCGTTCCCCGGCCTGGCGCGGGCGGCTGCCGCCTGCGTTGCGGGGGCCGGGGCCGGGGCCGGGGCCGGGGCCGGGGCCGGGC
>VXAL01004407.1:862300-876236 GCA_013399475.1 Chauna torquata
CGTGGGCGCTGCGAGGCGTTTCCGCGCGGGGGGAGCGTGCCCGGCAGCGCTCGGCGTTTCTCGGGTTGACGATGAGTTTGCTGAAGAACGGCCCGCAGAAGGATGAAAGTGGAAATCTTCCGGCCGTAGTCTTGCGTGTTTCTGCTTTTCACCGACGTCCAACCAAGCAAAGCAACATTTCGCTGCGGGGAAGGGAGCACATTTAAAACTTCAATTAAGCCGCGCAGCCCCCAGCGTCATCCAGCTCCTGTTTCTGTTGATTTGAGTTGAGCTGTGCACAAATTCAGCCAAAGCAATTCACTGCTGTCTGTACAAATACGCTGCTCTTTAAACTCCCGTCAGCCTCTATTTATCTTCTTATTTTCTGTGTTATCTAAAGGTTATTCGAAATTACGTTTTCCCCACATAAAGTTGGTTGGATCAGATGGCAGTTCCCTGGCCCTGTAAGCCCTGCCTTACTGGAGAGTAGAAATGGTAAGTTTTAAACTTGATTCAGAGATACTGCTGAAGAAGGCACCATGGAAGGCAACGTGGCATCACCTGCAGAGAGCACTGATTTGCTCTGCTGCCTCTGAGCTGCAAAAACGTTCTCGCTGCTGGGGCATGCACTGATGTGTGTGAGGTTTCGTACCCAGCAGCAATGCGAGAAACTTAATTAACATGAAGTTCAGGGGTGACCTTTGCAAAAATCACCAAAACTAATGAGTGCTTTATCTATTTTGCCAGCACTGGACACTGAAGAAGTGAAATTCATTTTTATTGCGGGCCAGTTGCCATTCAGTGAGCACCCGGGCTTTTATTTTATTTTACTTTTAGCATGTGTACAGATTGTTTTCCTCTTGGTTCTCTCAAGGCTTTAAATGTCCCTGTGGAGGGAAGAGGCTGTTCCCCAAGAGACTGCCCTGGGACCTGGTACAGGTCGAACGCTTTCCTTTGCCACGCAGTTGTCTGTCCTGTGTCATGCAGAAACTGCCAGATTCAGAAGAGAGCTCTCCAGAGCCGCTGTGCAGGACGAAGGAGAGGAGCTGCTCTGGAAGCTCTCCAGCATCGCGAAGCTGCGGCACAAAATTGCCGGGAGCCCTGGGCTGCTGCGACTCGTTACAGCAATGTTTCTTGGAGAATATTAAAGGAAGTTTGGTCTATCTCATCCCAGTGACATCCTTGTGAGGCTTCACAACACTGGAGCCGGTGGCTTCCTCCACGTCACGTGGCCTTGGTGTTCGGGTCAGCTTCCTCAAACATCTGTGGAAGCAGCTGTGCGATCTCACAGGGATTTGTGCACGCTCAGGGCACGTCGTGGGAAAACATGCTTGGGGATGGTCTGCAAACGCCCATGTGGGCTTCTCCGGTGTCTCCTGGGGCACACGCTGCCTGTTTCGAGTGTTTTCCCATGCTGCTCCCATTGGGCTGTAACAGCTGTGTTTCGGGAGGGAGGGACGAAGGGCTGTGCCCACACGAGTGCCACAGCTGGCGAGGCGAAGGGATGGGAGAGCTCTGCTGGCTTCACCGGAGCTGGAAAGAGCTCTGTGTTCAGCGCAGCATCGCCCGGAATTCATCCTGAGGGCTGTCGTAGTGATGGCTTCCCTCTCTGAGCACTCATGTGGGGCAGCTCTCTCACAAGCCTCTGGCTCGTGTTCCCCGGAAGAGCCTGAGACCGTTTGCAGAGCCCCAATGGCCCTGATGGACGTGACAGATGCTGAAACAAACTGGTCATGAGGCCTGTTATGGGGAAGTTCACTGCGACCTGATGAAAGAAAATGCCCAGCAGTAAAAACAGCACTCAGCTGAGTTTGGTGCCTATGGCGTTTCCCAGGCTTTTAATTTGAGTTAGTTACCAGTGGAGACATTCAGCGGGCAGTGGTTTGTGATGGTTTAACACAGCGATCACCTGCAAAACCAGCTCCCCTTCCAGAGCCCGTGGTCGCAGCGAGCGGGGCAAGGAGCTGCCTGGGGCAGCTCGGTGCAGAGCCCTGAGCCAGCATTAGAAACAGCCTAATTAGAGGTTATGGCAGGGCTAATTAGCCATGCTGCAAGCTCACAGTAGCCCTGGCATGGTGCTGTGCTTATGTGGCTGCTGCTGGCTGCGGCCAGGCTCTCGTCTGTGGCTCTGTTACTTGCTAGTCACAGTGTTGGGAAACAGCATTTGCGTTGCTCCGGGACTGGAACTGGCCTCTCCCCCTCGCCCTGCAGCGAGGTGCGCACCAGAGAAGTCGGCTCAGCCCTTGCGTCGGCAGCCAGCAGAGCACAGCGCATTGAGTGACGTCCCCTTACCTGCAGCGTCCTGCATGGTCTGTCCCCCGTCCTCAAAGGGATGTGCTTCAGACAGAGCAGCAGCAGAGGAACATTAAATGATTTGTCAAAGATTTTGGAGCTGGAATTACAGCCTGATGCGTGAGCCGAGGTGTCCGTCCTGCTGACTTGGCCGTGCCAGCTCCTGGCTCGATGCTGAATTCACACACTGGTGGCATTTTTCTTTGGGTGGTACTGATGTTTAAGGCTGGAAGCTGCCCCCCTTAATTGCGTGCCCTGACGGCGGGGTGTGAATAAGGAGCCCTTTGTGATGCGGGGGGGATGCTCCCGGCGCTGGCTGCGCTCCCGCGCTGGCTGCCCGCGGCACACGGCCGCACGGAGCTGGGCAGCAGCCGAAGGACGCGCAGCCAGCAGCTGCTCGCCGTGGCTGCGGCTGAAGATTGAGCCACAAAGGACAAATTCATGGGGCCGAGTGCGGCCCCGAAGCCAAGCACACTGCACGCATTATGGGGCTGAGTGAGGCAGCCCCGGGCAGCCTCTCGCCTGCTCCCTGTCAAAGCACTGCCTTGAGCCGATCCCCGGCTCAGGAAGGGAGGAGGAGGAGGCACAGAGAAGCATTTCTAAAGCTCCTTTGCAGGAGGAGTGGGCTGGGAGAACAGGGCATCCTGAGGGCTGAGCCCAGCGCTTTCTAACGAACACCCGGTGTGGTCCCCGCAGCCGCCCCGTGCCCCGGCAGCAGGGGACAAGCGCCTGGTGCTGCGAGGGACCCGCATGGCTCGCAGGGTGCCGATGGAGGCTCCCGGGATTCATCTCCGTGGTGCCCTGCTTTGCAGCCAGGAGACCTGAAAAACCCCAGGTGCCATTCAGGACGACCACACAGAGAGCAACAGGCGCCTCAAACCGAGCTCCTCTCAGCAAAATGGAAATTAACAATAATTTTGCTTTTTTCCGCAAGTGTTTTACATATAAATCAGGTTTCTTGTAACCCATTTTGAGTGAATGATGGTGGAGCTGAGTGAAAGCAAGCAGCGTTGTGGCTCTGCTGCCCTTTGCTACCTGGGACGTTACAAATCATCAGACAAATTAACTTCAGATGTGCTATACCTTTACTGAACCTTCCCCATGGCCTGTGTGTGGATATAACATTTTGAGGGCCACAGATATCCAGTATCCTTCTACAATTTTTCATTTAGCTTTGGAAATAAGCAGTGTCAAGCTGCTGTGTCAGAGCGGCTTGAATTCACAGCAGAACTCATTTGGTTTGAAGCACTGTACATTATTAAATATGACTGCACAGGAGCCCCTGTGGGATAATCCTTTATGATAAATGATGTTTGAAATGAGGGAGACCCGATATTGGCCATCTCACGTACCAGTCACAGTTAATCTGCAGGAACGGTAAAAGACACGGCATAATCACGGATATGCAGAGCAAAGGGCAAAGGCTGGGCTTTGACAAACCGACAGCTAAATCTGAGATGCAATCAGCCCTGAGTGTTACTGCAAACACAAACTGAACTGGAGCATCTTTCTTTAACACAGTAAAGCCAACACTTACATATCCACACATTTCTGTCCTGTAGCATGCACGTTGGTCACTGACTCTCAACATTGTCTAGCGCCACTGTACCAGAAATCTGGCAAAAAAAAAAAGAAAAGAAAAGAAAAGAAAAGGCAAACAGAAGCCTCTTGTTTTCTGAAATCCCATTAGAAACATACGTGAATTTCAATGGAAACAACAGAAAGGATCTATTTTCTGCAGGTCTCCAGTGCAGGGAGATATTTGTCGTGTCCGTATATCATGCTGTAATTGAACAAACGATAATACATGTTTTACTGGCCTTGGAGTGAAGTTTTCTGCTCTAAATGCATCGATTTGGGTCTGACATAAAAATCCATTAAGGCCCTGATGTACGGCGAGGACAAGTGAGCCTGGCAGCTCCTGGCCAGGCTCGCAGCCGGCTCTGGGCTGGGAACCTGCACCTGGACCTGGGCTGAGCAGGGAGGGAGAACAACGGCACTGGTGTCTGTGTTCCTGCCACCAGCTGGGACCTGCGCTGCTAACTCCTTCAGGGCTGTTTCTCAGCTGAAAAGACTACCCCAAGACAGCTTTTCTCTGAGAAATCCTCAGTGTCCTGCTGCTCAGCAGTTGTTTGGATCGCTTCTCATCATCAGTGAACTTTTGGAGCTCTCCTGCCCCTGTCCCCAAGCAGTAAGAAGAACTGAACGTCCTAGGAGATGCAGTCAAGATCACGGAGTCCTACGGCAGTGGCCTCAGCTCTCTCTACCCCCAAAGCCAAGCTACTGCTGCTCTCCGCAGCCTCTGCTCCTGGCCGGGTGCCCCGAGGGAGCCTGGGGGCCTCTGCCGGAGCCGCTGCCCAGCCCCTGCCTGGGAACGGTGCCGGCTGCTTTTAGCTGCCCAAGCTGTACAAGTCGGGGGGAAAAACAGAGAAAACCAAGGAAGCCCCTCTCCTGCGGTTGGTGTCCGCTGCTTCTCGTGCTGGCAGTGGCCTGGGCCAGGCTGCAGCCTCGGTGTGCTAGAAGTTGCGGTGTGGCTGTGTCGCAGCGGGATTGTCCCGCTGCAGTTCTCACACCAGCTGCTGCAGGACCGGGACCCGGAGCTGCTGCACGCCTGGGTGCGGGGGTTCCCTTTCGTTCCGTACCCAACGCGTCATCTGATGAGCAGATCGCAGGCAGCTTTGGCCCTCTCCTTCTGAAACAATCGCATTTAGGGCTTGACCGAGAAGCATTCGGCACGACATTATCTTCCCAGAGCGGGGGCAGGACTGAAGTAATAACTGAGTAAGCGTGAGGCAGCGACTGAGGCTCGCGGGGATGAGTCAGGGCAGCTGGCGGCAGAGCTGCTGCCCATGGGGAGCAGGGGAAAGCTCCCGGCAGCTCCTCCTGGCCCCTCCGCTGCCCGCCGGGAGCCCCTGGGCACAGCCCCGCGCCCGCAGCCCCGTGCCCCCCCGGCTCCCCGCTCGGCGTCACGCATCTGCCCGTGTCCGCGCCGTGCCCTGCCCGTGTAAACCGTGTGTTCTCCCCTGGAAAATGCTAATTGGTATGCTGCTGTGTTATGCTGAGTTGCACGTTCCTAATAGGATTCGGGATGTGCTGCTGCTTTCTCGCTTCGCGTCTGTTGGATTTCCCGCTTCCTTTAATTTTTTTTTTCACTGTTTGGTTGTTGCTTTCAGTACAGACTGCTCTGTGGAAAATAGAAGAAATCAAGGGTTTATTTTTAGAAGCTGCAAAAGGAATTCAACCTAAGGCAAATGCAATTACTTCAGGTTGCAAGCAGGCTTCTGAGAAGCAAGAAAAATCTTCTGAAGAGCAACTGGCATAAAACCAACGCCATGAAGCCATCACGCAATGCGAGCTTCACTTAACCATTTGAGGAGCACGTTTAATTTCACAGGGGCCAGACAGGGAGGGCGGTGGTGCTGGCTGCCCGCTCCAGACACCGCAGCGCAGAGCTGTGCCCGTGATGCGCCCAGCCCAGCCTGGTAAAGCCCCTCCACCTCGCTCAGCCAGAAAGCCTGCCTCTCCCCTCTGGGGCATTTTTCTGCTTGAAGGGACCTCCTGGATGCTATTCCTGGACCACTTTTAAGACATCCGTTGCCCAAAGCTGCTGCTGGGTTGTTTCCGGAGACCTCATGGCTGGGGAAGGAGGAGAAGGGGTGGGAGAGCAGTTTGAAAGCTTCATTTGAAAGCTTTCACTCTATAATTAAGCTGAACAAGAGACTCTGAGCTAAATCTCTGTTCCTCGCTCTGCCTGAGCAAACACAAAGAGGAGAAAAGGACTGAACCAGACAATTAAAACAAGAAATAAAATTGCGCGGAGAGGTCTGTGGAATGATTTTTCCTTGACACGCTCGCCCCCAACAAGTGCCACATGCCCTGTGCATAAATAGCAGCTGCCCAGACTTGCTTAATCATCCCATTGTTGCTTTATAATATTAATTAAACATTCCTATGGGATTGTTCGCATCCTAATTAAATCAAGAACTTACAAAAGCGGGTGAAGAAATCAAGCAAGTGTATGCTGGGGGATGCACAGCCCAATTTTGCTAAACAGCGTGCAATCATCTTTTAAAAAAATATATTGATGGAGGACTGTGCTGGTTAAAAGCATTTCTCACAGTCAACAGAGCCGGGGACCGTCTGATTAACGGTCCTCGGGGCGCGGGAGCGGCCGTTTGCTGCGGGAGCAGTTGGAGGGAGAGCCGCGGGGAGCAGGCGGCTGCCGGGGGCGCGGGCAGGGACAAGCTCCCCGCCAGCCAGGCACGAGCGAATCATCCTTGGCAGAAAAGCACCGATATCAAAGGGACAATTAATCCGCAGCTGCTCGGCGAGGGGGCAGGGGAGGCGAGGGGCTGCGCTCACCACCCCGCTGCGGGCAGCAGCTGGGCCAGGGCCGCGCGACCCCCAGCTCCGGGTACAAGCGAGGAATCCCAAAAACCCCACTGGGGCTGGGGGGACGGCTGTGAGTGTGCGGGTGCGGAGATGCCCAGAAGGGGAGCTGCGTCGAAACACACAGGTGATAACGCTTTATCACAGGGCGATCCCAGCCTGGCCTCCTCCTGTGCCGGTGCAGAAGCAGCGCCGAGCCCCGGCCCCGCCGCGGGACCCTCCCGTGGAAGGCAGCCCAGCACCCCTGCCCCGCGCCCGGCTGCGCCAGGCTCGGCCTGCCCAGCTTCTCCTTTCATGTCGGAGGAAGACGTGAGCACATTGTTCCCAGCTAAGACTCATGCACCCTGCAGGGATGTACTGTGAATTACTTCCCAAATTATATGAGTAATTAAAATCAATGAGAGGGTATCCTGTTAAATAACGTAATTAGATGAGCATGGCGAGCAAGAAGAGTGTAATAGCGTTTTTGTTCTCCTGCCTGGTGATAGCTTTTAACTCTTTCCCCGTTGTCTCTTCCTGGGGAGATGCAGAGGGCATCACGCGCGGCCGTGCCTGGCTGCACGTTCCCCTCGCGGAGGCTTTTGCGGGGTCCCCGGAGCCCCTTCCTGCTCCTTTCCGCGCTGCCACGGGGCACGGGGCGATCTCTGCCCTCGGCCTCCATCCCCGCGTTGCGTGGGGCTCCCAGGGGGGCAGTGGCAGCGCTGGGACCCGCGCCGGGCAACGCTGAGGGGCTGAACGGGAAACCTGGTCTTGAGCAGAGGGGCTGTGTGAGCGCAGCGGGGTTATCGGTTACCCGCCTCGTGCCGAAATCGAGATTTACCCCTCACACGCATGTCCAATAGTGCTGCCGTGAAGCCAGGAGACAAAGCTCAGTGGCTTGACCTGTGCTCCTCTTGCCAGCGCTGTGGGGTGGATGGGCCAGTTAACCATTTCCGCACTGTAGTATTTTCTGTAGCCCCTTCATTACTTGAAGTGAAGAGGTGATTTTCTTTCATCTCTCCTGCTCGAGAGGGATTTAATACATCGTTAGAAAGTAAAAACTTTACTTATGAAAATGCAATTGACTATCCACTTTAATTTAAGACAGTGGCAAATGAAAATACATCTCCTGCAATGCTCTGCTCCAACAACTGAAGTGTAAATGAAGGGCCCACAGGGTAGAAATGAGAATTAATTTTTATGTGCATAATGAATCATCTCAGCATTTCAACCCCATCACTATGGATGAGGCACAGCCATAGGTAAACGTCTCAAAGGCAGTCTCTAATTTGGGGCATTTTTCCACTGCTTGAAGCAAAGATTTGGGGCAGGAGGGGAGCGAGGGGCAGCGCGAGCTCAGAGCCCACCTGTGCACCCAGCAGCGCGAGGGCTGGGTCTGCAGAGGTCTGGTTCACGTTTACCGGATTCAGATTTCCAGCTCTGCAAGAACTTTTAGGCTCTCGTGCTCCCCTCCCTCTTGCAGCCCCTTCCACCTGCAGCGTCCCGGTCCCACTGCAGGCAGCCCCAGGGGCCGGCGATGCCCCCCCCAGCAGAGCCCCGCTTGCTGCCCCAGTGCTCGGAGAGGGGCTGGGGTGGCCAATTACTGGGTGTGCCGAGATTAATTAGTGTTGGTGTAACGCTTTGGAACCAAAGGGCTCAGTAAACATATGCCTACACTGACAAAGCCACTGCAGGTTTAATTCGTTCTCTTAATTTCAGAGGAAGCTAAATTAGGAAACCAAGTGCTAAGAGTCATATTTGTTCTATTTCTGCTTGTTTCAGGGCAGGGACCGAAGCAGCCCATTAAGAGATACACGTGGACAGATCTTTCTTTCTACGTGGCGCGCTATTAACTCCAAGGGGGCTCTGGTAAGGGTAAAGGCATCTGGCCAGATGGCTCTCATTGCAGGGCTGGGATCTAAATTATTGATTTATAGTATCATGTTCATGACTTTGCTGTCTCCCAAAGGAAGCACTGAGATGTCCTTAAGTTGATGCTTATTTTTTCCAGCTGTAATGTACAGGGAGATGTGAGTCTATGCATTCTGTTTTATTTTAAGCTTGTTTGTGATTTTCCAAGGTAGTGAATTTTTGCAAAGACGTGTCACTTCTAATTACACTTGTCACATTAAATCATATTATGGTGAAAAACCTGAACCCCTGCTGGGAACACAATCCCCTCTGGTAGGGATACAGGGAAATTTACCTTTGACATGCTGCAGGAGTGACAGGTTGTTCCAAACGAGATTTAGACACAGACACGAGGCATGAGTACACACTCATCAAGCCCTTCCAGCAACAGCAGCACGTGGCACTGGAGAAGCGATTCCAGCCAAGGCCTGGAAACGGTTTGTTTCTGCAAGGGGAGGTCCTTGGCGCGGAGCTGGCTGCTCAATGCTCACCTCGATGGTGAATTACACCTGCCTGCTTTCAGGGCGGGATGTGACACCGCTCCCGCGAGGCCGGCCACGTGCTGCTGGCCTCTCGGTGCTGCCCATGCACCGAGCTCTGTGCGCGCGTACGTGAGCCCCAGTGCTGGCCCATGGGGTAGAAAGAGCAGAGGAGAAACCTCCTGAGGGTCAGGTCATCCGAAATCGCTTCTGTGCAGTTTGCTTCGTGCCTTGAAGCAGTAACGGTGACAGCTGCGACCACCAGCAGGCTGGGCTGCGCTGGGCCCTGGGCCCTGCGGTGGCCAGAGCGGCAGCGGAGGCTGCCGAGCTCGGCACCACCTCAGGTCGGCTGGGGTGAGCTTGAGCTCTCTGTGGAACCAGCTGGTAACTGAGCAAGGCGAAACAGAGGGTGGGTTTTGCAAGTTAAAGCATGGTTTATCCAGAAATCTAGGGCAATCTGAGCTGAACATCAGGAGAAGGAAAGTGCCCTGCTGCTGCCGGCCCCTGACCCAGGGGGAGCTTACTGTCAGCAGCACTGCAAGATGCAAGGCGCTCTGCTTCCTGCAGGGAGCCGCGATGCTCCCGGTCAGAGGAGAAAGAGGTGGGAAGAGCTGCCCGCCTGACACTGGTAAGAAACTGCAGGTTTTGCTGCTGCACAGGCAGGGCGAGGGAGTTTTAGCCTGTCCATCTTTGGAGTCATTTGGAGGTCCCATAAAAGCCCTGCAGAAGGAAGACTTTTGCTTGACTTTTCGTGGCAATGCATCCTATCTCCAGTGAGTTTCCCGAGTCTGCTTACAGCTGCAGGTGGAGTATTTGTCCCCATTCATCTTAGGAGACACCTTAAAAACACAAACAACATACATATTCTGTGAAAAGCTCAGCTAATCTCACTAACGATATCGCTGACATTGGTGAGGTGCTTGAAAACCAGGTAAGCAGTAAGTAGAAAGATCCTCTCTTGAATTCTTCTCAATCCAGAGGACCTGACTGCTCCTTTGTACAAGCGCAGCTTGATTCAGGGAGCAGGAAGCTCGCTACAAAACCGACCACGACTAGTTTCCACACAATTAGCATGAGTGCATTCAGATCAGGCAGCTGCATGCATAAATGCCTGGCGAGCTGCCTTTGGGTGCAAACTCTCAGTAATTGGTCTGGAACAGAATGAAAAGATGAGAACAGGGAGAGTCGGAGCAGGTAGCTGGGGAGGGCTGCAGCTGGGCACCGCTCTTCTCGGCCGCCTGCAGTGGCTGCCGCGAGAGCCGATGGCATGGACTGGGTCAGCAGCCGCCGGGCACGGGGACGCGCTCGGAGCTCGCGCCTTGCCATGTTACAGCACTGCCCGCAACCTCTGCCCGTGCTGCTGATGAAAGTGGAGCCAGGGTGACGAGCTAACTGGAACCTCGTTTCATGCAGCCCTTCAGATGGATCTGGTGCTGCAACGCCTTCAGTCTGGACCAGAGGTGAAAGGCGTTCTGCGGTATTCTCTGAGACACCCAGTCAGTCCTCTCAGGAACTTTTTCAGTGCCAGAAGGTTGTTACAGACCAGAGAGGACAGAAAATACAACACCAGGGGGCTGGAGTGACCCTTTGGTTATCCTAACCAGTTGCTGTTAGCATATCCATTTAGGAGTAAAGCAACTGCTTCTTTGGGCAACAGCTTATGGCCGTTGCCAGTCTCCTCCTGGCACTCACCTCCGCTCGTGAAACCCCCAGAGGCTCAGTTCCAGGTTTCACCTCCACAGAGGCTGTCATGGGCAGAGCAAAGGGACTAATTAAACCTGACAGAATGTCACGTTCGTTATCTCCAGGTTCGAAATGTCACATCGCTAACGCCAGCCTGATGGTGTGAACGCAGCGAAGCCCTCTGGGAAGGTTCAGCCCGAACTGCTGGCTCAATCTGTTAATAAGGGAGCAGCTCCCCCCGCTAATTGCCCAGATGGGGGGACCCTCGCACCCCCCGGGACCCTTGGCAGCGGTTCCGGAGGCAGCGCAGAAGGACCGGCGCTGGAGTCGGCGTTACCCCGCGAGTGCCAGCGCCCAGCCCCGCGCCCTGCTCGGGGCTCCTCTGCACCGGGAGGTGGCAGCGCCGGGGACAGGCAGCGGGGCCCGGCTTCGCCCCACGGGAGGTGGCAGCCTGCGAGCACCGCCAGCCTGCGGCCACCCTCCCTCCTTCCCCGGACCTCTCCCCGTCCGCGCTGGGACCGCGTCCTGTCGCCTGTGCTGGGGTTTAGGCGTGCATGTAAAGTGCAATTGAAAGTGCTTTTCAGTTCGCCTTCGGACTGCCCAGGGTGAAGCCCAGAGAATCCGGCGTTTCCTCTTTCTGGGATGTTGATTTTCCCTGTGTCACTTCCGTGCTAGTGAGAACCAAGAAACCTGAGCCAGTTCAGAGGCTTTGCTCAACATGGTTATTATAGGAAATGCACCTGAAAAACATGTGCTGAGACCTTGCTGGAGACTGCAAGCTCACTGCCAGGCAGCGAATCCCCCAGGCTGCAGAAAGAAAAATGAGAAGGCTTAAGGAACCACCTCCAGCCGGGCGGCTGCGGCTCGGATAAAGCTGTCTCTTGCGCAGCAGAGCAAAGCTGAGCTGGGCTAGCAGAGCTCCCGGCAGTGTCACAGCCCGGCTTCGGCTTACACAAATTGTTGCAGAAAACTGGTTTCTATTTATTTTGTAAAATCAGCGTACAAGACTGCTTGCCAGCTGTATGATTTCTTGATTAGAAATGCCACATGGATACAACTGAGCTTGAACAAAAGGAAAGGGAAACATACCCTCCTTCTGCAGAGACAGAACGTTAAAGAAAGAAGTGTGGTTCGGTTCTTGGAAACATTGCTTAAAGAAGGAGAAGAGATTCTGCTGATGATTAATAATATGATGAAGGTGATGAGGAAAGAGTTGTAGTGAATAAAACATTACTGGGCTTTGAAAAATATGGATCTTATTTCAGCAATGATGCAGCGACTGGCTTCTTTCCTGCTGGACTCAGTATGAGGGGAATTGAGGGGAAATTGTTAAATTTGCTCAGTTTCCAGTCAGAAGGCCTTTCCGCTTAGTTAGGCACATCAGCACGGATGGCTGGCGGTGGTGAGGGCACAGGCGCTGCGCAGCGCGGTCACGGAGCTGCCCGCAGAGCCGCTCGCGCGGGCTCCTGGGCTGCAGGGACACAGAGGAGCTGGGTGGTGGGAAGGGAAACAAACGGGCACAGCTTTAGCCCCATCCCATTGTCAGAAGAATAAGCTGTGAAATGGTTTTGAAAATAAAAGCTTTTTAATTACTGGCACATTTGTGAGCCTTCTGGAGGCCATCTGGCTGGAGGAAGCGCACTGTGAGCTGGCCGAGATGGGAAAGCCCAGAGAGACAGAGCGAGGAGCAGTCCCTGGAAATCACTTTATTAATTGTAAGAGCCCGATCCTCTCCGCACACGAAGAGACCTGGGCCGGCTGCAGCGCTGATGCGTGCCCGCTGCGCAGGCGCTGCTGGGGAGCAGCAGACACGGTGCGTGGAGCCGGGACGGGCAGCGCTGCCCCCAGCCCCTTGGCAGCCCCTGGGGACGGAAACACCACCAGGAGCAGCCTCGGAGCAGCTCCCTCCTCGGGGCTCGCTGCTGCTGCCAAGGCTCCCGGGATCAGGCCAGAGGTGGGCAGTGATGGGCAGCACCGGGCTGCGGTGGGCAGCCCCAGCCTGCTCCCGCTGCCGCCAGTGACTGTGCACAGGAGTGGCCACGTTCCTCGCTGCCGCCTCGTTAACCCCGTGTCTGAATGGACATTATTGGTCTCAAATTAACTCCAGCACTTTTTGTCCTCTCTGGGCTTCACACACCCCAAGAATAGAGATATCTAATAAATCTCAATGCCCAAGCTTCATTTGCCATTGCTGCCTTCCATGGGGCAGGTTCACGGGGAACGTGTTTCTGTAATTATTGCACAGTGTTTGGTATTAACCACACCTATCAAAGATGCAGAACACAGCTAGGGCCTCATTAAAGACTGTCATCGTGCTAATTAGGTAGGTCTCATACTTAATAATGGGGAACTATTTCGTGGCAGTTTCAAGAAAAAAGAGGAGAAAAAGCCATTATCATTTCAGGAAAAGTCCCTGGAGAAGTGAAATGGTAATTCACAAATCCTACCCACATCTATTAGCAAATCATGCTCTGGAGACAAAAAGAGGTAGGACGTCTGGCTTGGCTGATAGTCTTTATTGTTTGAATGCCTCTTGAAGAATATTAATCAAATATTTCTTCCTCCCAAGAACGTGGAGATCCAGCTACATTTACTTGCAATTTTCAAGTGGCTGTTTGAAGCCTAGATCACACTGAATTGGAAAACCCTGTTTCAGTGCAAAATATCCTTTGAAGACACACTTAGGAGGCTGAGAGAACATAAATACATTTGCAACTGTGCTGGGCGTTTGGTCAGCTGTCTGTGCAAAGTGCCCCGGTAGGTCGCTACTCCTTCGAAAACAGAAGGAACGAAGCGAAGACGTCCTCGCCCCTGCGGGCCTCCTGCACCCCGGCCCCAGGGCTGGCCGGCCATGGTCCCGCTCGCCCCGCTGGCGGCCGCAGGCAGGGCAGGGCAGGGCNGCAGTGGGGGCAGCTGCTTTGGGTGGGAAAGGAACACGTGGGCGGCAGCTGGGCCAAGAACTGCCCTGTCCACGAGGGATTGGAAACAATAGCATTTCCTCTGAGCGGGGAAAGAAAAGGCTGGTTTCTGAGCTGGTCCCTGAGCAGCACTGCGGTGCGAGGGTGCGGGACGGGGACCTGATGGTGCCCACGGCCGGTGCCACGCGGCTGGCACAGCGTGGGGCCGCGGCCAGGGCAGCTGCCGGCAGCACGGGGCCACAAGTGCGCATTCCCCAGAGAAGCTTCCCGCTGGCTCCCTGCGAGACCCCATTGATGGGGGAGCGG
>VXAL01004407.1:876252-889237 GCA_013399475.1 Chauna torquata
AGGCGGGTGGGGGGGGGGGGGGTGTCAAACATTTGCACGGCAGCACGTGTTTTGGCAAAGCCGGTCATTTATAAGCCACTGAGTTGCCCAGCGTCCACACGGGCTGTTTGCTGTCTGAGCCTTGGCCACGGACAAAGGTGGGGCTGTACAAGGGGAAACGGGGGCAAATCCCAGAGTCGCTTTTCCCACTGAGTGGTTTCCAAACGCGCACTGTAGGCTCCAGATCTCACTGCATCCTGTGTAATCGCACCCTTTTAAATCCCTGTGCAGCAGGTATTGGAAGACTTCCTGGCTGCCAGGGAAAAGCCTTGCAGGGAGGAAAACAACTGCCCGAGTGCCCACAGCTGTGCGAAACCCCCTGCCCAGCCGCCCTGCTCAGCGGGGGCTCCACCTGCATTCATCCCAGCTGAGGGCAATGCCTGTGCCCAGCTTAAAAAGCTTCTGGTGGGCATGCCTAGCTCCTGGGGCACCTCCCTGCCCAGCACCTCTGCGTGGGGCTCAGCTGTCGGTGCCAGGCAGGTACGGTCAGTATGTGATCCAGGGGTGGGCGTGGGGCCTCGGAGGGCAGGGCCGGCTCCTGCCTGGGCAGCAGGGAGGCTGCGTGGTGCTGGGACCGAGGTTGGGGCACCGTGTGTGGTGTCAGCCTGCGAGCTGCGGTGCATCCCTTGGTAAGGGTGGAAGGAGTGCTCCTTAGTCAAGGGAAGGGGGGAATTCAGCTTTTGGTGCAGGAAAGAGCTGTTGCTCTGTTGTGCTGCTGCTGACAGAAAGCCCTTTCTCCTCTTTGCTGAGCCTACAGAAAGGGCTGGTGGGAGCTGGGAAGGTGCCTTTGTAACAAACAGGATGAACTACTGATAAAAGCAGAGGAAAACAGAATGCCTCACACAGCCTCTCAGCATTCAGAGGAATGGAGGGAAAGCAACCAGACCCAAAGCCTGTGAGGAAGAAAAACAAAAGCTTGCTTCCAGCTCAGGTTCCTGAAAAAGTGCTGAGCGTAGCTGTCAGATGCTGACCTGCTCTTCTCTCCTTGTATGGGCAGAGACAGGGCTTGTCTTGTGCCTATATTTAATTTCTGAAGGGGGGGGGGGAGAAATTCTCCCTCCATGCCTCTGCTCCACTGGCCTCTCCGTCCTGGGAAGTTAAAACATGAATAGAATTGCATGTTTGAAAAAAACAACACTGCTGCTCGCACACGAGCCCCTCCTAAACTTGGAGTGAGCCGAACAGGTTCTTGCAACCTAACACCGCCGCGCACGCGACGTGTGCTGAGCCTTGCAGCCGGCGGGAGCGACGGTGGCCCCTGGGGATGTCTCCCTGCCGCGATGTGACCCGCAGACCGACGATGTGACCTGCGGCCAACGGAGCTGGACAGGGCCTGGCCTTGGTCATGCTTCCCTCTGGGGGCAGCGTGGGGGGACCAGCACAGCCCCAGCCCCTGCTGGGACCGGGCTGAAGCATCTTGTGTTTGGGTTCCCGGGGCACTGCAAACCCAGAAGCTTCTGCGTGGGAGAACAGGCTGATGTACGTGGGGCTGGGCACTGGCACCAGGACACAGACTGCTCCACAGCATGTGGGGATGATGCCGCTTTATTTGTAGCTCTTGGAGAGCTGGACGCTGAAGAACTTGGTTCTTTCAGGGTTTTTACACAACAGCACAGAAAACACAACAATAACAAATGTCTCTTGCAATTTTGTGTCACAGTGCAATGTTAACAATAAACATCTGTGGCAACGGGGGAGGAGGGCATGGAGAGAAGAGGCAAAAGCAGCTGAAACTTCAAGTGTCACAGACTTCCATGAAGGGAGCTGTATGTCCTACTGGTTTAGCTGGCAGGGGAAGGAGAGGTGCTGTGAGCACAATGGAGGTGCAGCTTAGGGGGCGAAAAACAGCTGAAATGCAACAGAACTGGCATTTGACACCTGCATGTAGCAATTGTTGGAGTACTGCCATCTTCTAAATACAAATTCTTCTTTCAATTTAAATAAGTCCTTCAGGGTCACTGTTGGAATTGCCAGGTTTATAACCCAGTTTTAAGTGCACACAAGCAGGAGTAGATTTAAAAAAAAATTACATATTTGCACACTCATACACACACGCAGTGAATTCTGTGCTGCAGCTATTTTAACTAGAGATGACCTGAGTGGGCCTGAAGGTGCTGTCACAAGCCAGACTCCAGGAGCTGGTATCTGTGGCACCGCTCATCCTAAAAGCTGCCAAGGATTCCGATTACTTCTGCAAGCATCAGTCCCCAACGGCTCTGCGTGTGGGGCTGAGCCAGCTGCTGCTTGGGCTGCCCCTGAAGCTGCTGCTCTCCAGGAGATGCCACGTGCAGGTGACTGAAGCCATGGCACGCTTCGCAGAGACCTCTCGCTCCTCAGTCCTGGCCGAGAGCTCAGAGGGCTCCTGAGAAGTGCATGGCCTCAGCTCCTCCCTGGTGTGGGAAATGCTTGGCAGAACAGGGGACACCGACAAACTCAGACCCAAACAGCAGTATTGATATCAAACCCAGACTGGGTGTAGTCTGTGGTATCGTGGACTTTCTTGGTGCCAAGTCTGGGTTTCTCGACATGACTTTCCATCTTCGGGCACCTCTCAGCTTTGCTGTGATGGTTCTGGATGTTCCCATGCAGTGGGAAGTAAAACGTTCCCTTGAGTTTGTTCATCTTTTTGGGTCTTTTGGAAATTTTGGGCTGTTTATCTTCAGGTGGTAGCCAGCAAGGTTTCTCCTTGAGAAGCCTATCTCGGTCTGGCCTAACGCTCCTCAGGAACTTCTTGAAGATGTTGGCTGTGAGGGAGAACTTCCTGCAGAGCTCCTGGGACCTGCTAGCAGACAGGGACGCCTCGCTCTTCTCCCCCTTCTTATCCAGCTCTGGCAGATCCAACCAGTTCCCAACCAAGTCTGCGAAGATGTTATCCCCCAAGACCAGAGGCTGCCGGTTCCTGCTCTGGGACATCAGGGAGGATGTCCAGTCGTGGCCGTCATCACACCCTGGGCACTCCTGGCATGCTGGCCACCCCCCAGCTGTGACCTGGCTGCTGGGCTCAAATGTCCTCAGGCGAACGCGCTCCACTCTGGCCAGAGCTGAGGAAGGTCCCTTTGTGTGAGACGTGTCCTTGCCGCAGATCCTCCTGGAGGAGGAGGAGGAGGTGTCTCCGAGGCGGCCGCTCTCTGGGAGCATGGTGGGATGGGGCGAGCCGGCTGGTCGCAGCACGGCGCACATGAGGGACGTGGGGCTGCAGCCCTCTGCTGCCCGGCCCCGCGGCCGCTCTTCCTGCTGGCCCCGCGGTCCCGTGCCGCCGCTCCGGCAGCACTGGTGCTGCTCAGTGCTGGGGACGGCGTTCCGGCTCCCCGAGATCTCCAGCTGCTCCAGTGCCGTCTGGACCTGGAGGAGTTTCAGCTCCTGCAGCGCGCCCATCATGCAGTTCATCTGCTCGTGCAGCCCGTCTCCTACCTCCTTCATGGAGAGCTGCGGGGGGAGAAGCGGGCACCGCGTCAGTGTCTGGGGAGCTGAGAGAGCAAGAACACCCGGACCGAAGGGCAGGAGAGCTGGGCTCAGCAGCTCTTCTGAAACGCGGCCTCCTCCCCCTTACCGCATCTGAGACGCAGCATACCTCTACTACATCCATTTCACAGAACAGCAATCGGATATTTGGATATTTCTCAAATGCTCTAAGGGCTTTAAACACTTTAAAAATAATCTGGACCCTCTAGGAATAAGATGAGCTTGACAGAAGTAGTGGATTTTTTTTAACCTGACAACAAAAATAGTTTGAGTTCCCATTAACTGCTTGGCAGAAACCCAAGGTATATAACTATGAATGGTTTTGGCTGCCTCCAGTTTGAGTATATTCTACTGCTTGTGTTTCCTTCGTACTGCATAACGAACTGAAATTGGGAGTCAGAATAATGAAGAGATCATGCCTTTCACTAAGAACCATGTTTCTTTACCTGAAGTGCTAAAGCACATTAAAAATCAACCTTAACAAGGATCACATATTCCTAAATAATGCATCTGCAGATTTTAATGCCCTCTTTATAGGCACCTCTCCCTGGAAGACAATCAAAGAAACGTCAGTGCGCTTGAAATTTTGTACAAAACAACCAACAAACTCTAAACTTATTTACAGTAAAATAGCAATCTCTTTGATTCCCAAGCTAAGACCATTAGCAGCAGTTCTGCTTTATCCCTGAAATTTGCTATAAAGATTTAACTTTCTATGTTAGACTTGAAAAACACAAGTTATTTTCCAGAGCTTCTAAATTCCCCTCTTCTCTATTGCTCTGTTGCTTTCTCTCATGTAGGATCTGGATCATATTCCCAAAGCGGCATCATAAAACAAATGGGCTATACTTTCCAACAGCTGCCACTTTCGGCAGGGAGGGGAATGGGAAGGAGAGGGGGAAGAACAGCAGGGGATGGCAGGGCTGGAGGTGAAGACATGTCACATCGATGTAAGGTGGTTTGCAGAAGGGATTACCAGTGTCTAGGAACAGCTTTAGCCTATGCTGTCAAAAACAAACAGTTTAAAATGCTCATCACTTTTTTTGTATAGCACTAGATCTTCTAAGGTGAAAAAGGACAGATGCATCTTTTGTCCAGCTTTATTTTGTCAATCTTTAATTTTTTACCTCTTTGTTTTTGCAAAGTTAGTTCAATTATTTGATCTGTTTCCATTTCTGTGCCCAGATTTGAGCGGTTAGCCAGAGCCGTCATCAAAAAATTTGATCCTCTGTAACAACCTAGCTCCAAAAGTGGAAAGCTTCACAACGATTTCTGACCACAAATCTCTATTTCCATTTCATAACCCAGAACCTAAAACTAGCAGGCGGACTACGCTGATTTTTTTCAGAGCTTCCCTCCCAAGAAACTTATTTATCACCCAGAACAAACGCACTGGCTATGAAGACACAGAAAAGCTCTGTCAACTTCCCGCTTACACTATCAAGTGTCTCCAACTACCTAATTTCTTAACATCAGCAAATAAACCCCTACTTCTGCAGATATGCAAATAATGCCCCACTTCAGGCTAACAGCTCTTGGGTTACAGTACAAAAGCTGAGGCCATATGTTCTACAAGCCTCAGACAAAACTATCACCTTACCTCTCCAGATTTGCTGTAATGCTTCTCGTCCTAACCTTTCTCGCCTCATTAATGGAAGTCTGTTTTATCTGGGGCTTTGCAAAAAGCTGGATTTGGAGCCAGCCTGGCCCCCTCATTGGCCGCTTCTCATCAAATCCCCTCGCGGGCGCAGCGGTGCGGTCGCTCCGCGCCGAGTGACAAGGGTCCTTCGGTAATGCCTGGGCTGATCAAAACCCTGGCATATGCTGGACGGCTCTGCTGTTCACCTCATTGATTCAATTAACTCCCCCATGATGGGTGGTATCGTTACAATGCGTGCCTCATCCGGCAAGGCTCTATTAAGCATTAATATTTCATGGGCAGCATTTATCATCAGTGTGCTCGTTTCTCACAGACGGCCCAGCCTCCCCCCGGCGGGAGAAGGCCCGAGCCCCCGAAGCTCAGACTGCAGCGCTTCCCTCGCACTCGGAAAGCAAACCTGGACAAATGAGCGGCTCTGCCAGACCGGAGCCAGCACCAGCCTGGGAGCCCAAGCCACTGGAAAAGCAGTGGAGATGCTTTCACCTGCGGAGATGCTCCCCCATAAACGATGTCGAGGTTTGGGCAGCCCTCACCTGCCGGCCCCGCGGCCGTGTGGGGCAGGACCCGCCTGGCGCAGCAGCCTGCCTGCGGGCGAGACGAGCCCTGCCCTCCGGAGACGGCATCGGTGTCCCTCTGGCAACGTGAATCCACCCCAACATCAGCAAAAGGGCTGCAAAGGTACCAAGGCTTTTAGCTCTGCTTACAAACACTGCCAAAGCTTCAGGTTGTGGAATTTGAAAACACAAAACAAACGAAAACCTGCTTTATCTTTTGCCATTCATGGTGTTGGCTTAGTCTTTCATGGACTGAAGAGTGTGAACGAAACCCAGCCAAAAGTGACTGGTGACCAAACAGCCTGCAGGGGCTTGGGTTTCATCCACTCGTAATTCCTCTGTGGTGATTAGGAATACTCGCCATGGAGAGAAAGCTCTGGGGAAAAAAAAAGTTTCTTCTCATGTTTAACTGCCATTCTCTCCTGTTTGCCAAGAAGATACCATTTCTCCCGGGTCTGAGACTCTCCCGGCTTTAACTGCTGAGAAAAGGAACAACCTCCCCCGGCACAGCGACCACCACCCTGGGCAAGGTTCAAGACTAAATTACCTGGGCTGCTAGAAGAAAAAGTTTCAGCAAGTAATGCAGCGGATTGGGCCGGAGGTCAAACATGCTCCGGCTGCAAGGAGATGGGAACACGAGGCCGAGTGCAGAACCCTCGCGGCCCCGCCGGCTCTGTGGCCACGCGCTCGGTGTGGAGCGAACTGGAACGTGTGAAGAACTAAAGTGCAGTTTCAAACAGAGCGTGAATGTGACACAAACCCCAGAGAGCCTTAATTTGGAACGGAGAGAGACCCTGGCTGCACTTGCTGATGTTATGCAAGTGACTTTATGTAACCCGGCCACCACGGAGCATCAGGAGATGTTCTGTCTTGTGCGTGTGCGAGCTGCAAATCCCAGACCTGTTGCTGAATCAGCCCAGCGCTCAGTTGTGCTGCAGAGCACAGGGGAAGTGGCATTCACTGCAGAACCTCAGCTCTGGCACAGACCTCGCCTGTCGGCATCCTCCCTTCCTCTACCTGCTGGCCTCCTGCTCCAGGTGCACAGGAAGTTGGCAGTTCAAGGGACTCCAGGTGCCTAACCTGCAGCACTTGTGCTTCCATACAAACAGTTGCTTGGCATCTCTGTTTCCAACAAAAGACAAATTACAACTACGACAGCTCAAAGATATTTAAATTTATCAGTTAAAATTGGATTAAACTGCATCTCAAAATCCATCATTTCTGAAACTTTTGCACTCCCTAAAAATTGGCACGAAAAAGTTTTAGTTCTGAACAAGCCGACACAGGCGTCTTTTACAGCAAGGCAAGTACGCGCAGGGCTGCGCATGGCCGTGACGCCCCTGCTCCACTTCTGCGGCTGGGATTCGGCGTGCGACGTTAAGCGTGTCTTCCAGCAGCAGTAAGGCATTACCTCCTGACCAATCCTCCTGTGAAGGCATGAAAAGGCAGCTTTGGCTAAATGCTCCTCTGAAGCTTAGTTAAACCACGGTCACTCTGAACGTTGAAGACTGAAGTGCAAAATTCAAGAGCTTTCCAAGCGCTTTGAAATGATCATCAAGGCATATCCAAGGTGGGGAAAAAAATATGGTGAGCGCCTTGCAAAACTGGCAGAGTTCAAATATGTTCAGGGGTTCTTTTTTAAATCGAAAATCTACCATTTTGGATAGCAAAAGCACCAACTAATTTGTAAGCCATACCTTTTTAATTGTTTCCTCAAAATACGTATTCCCAGAGCAACAACCACAACTGGTTTACACAGTTTATAAATCAATGAGTCCTCCACCACTAATTAACACAGCAGGAGGACAACCTGCCCTGAGGAACATCCTCTAGCACTTACTGGCATTTTATCAAATTCAAAACCAAATACCTGAGACATGTGAATAAGGGAGATTTCACTTGCCACTTCCTACTTCACAGGTAAGTAAATAACTTTTTAAACTCACTTTGGGAACACAGGTTTTCCTACTAGCATCTAAATCCACCAAGTTCTCAGAATTCAGTTCCGCTCAAGCCCCTCGGGCCACAGCTGGTTCGCACCCAGCCCACCTGCACATCTGGCCTGCCTGGGACCGCGGCAGCTCTCTGGCGCTGATGGGAGGAAAGAGAAAACCCAGCGAACACATCGCAGCTTGCAGCGGAGCACAGAACTGGCAAGAAGAGCTCTGAGCATGTCGTAACGAGGAGGAAGACAGATGTCCAGCCCTTAGGAAAAGCAATGCAACGAGAGGAAGTTATTGCTAAGGGGACAGGAAAGAGCAAATGGCAAATAGCAGTTCTTAGTAATAGTGCTGATAGGCAACAGAACCAGACACAAACAACTGGTATTTAAAGAGGATGACCTAATAGAGACCAAAATTATTTTAGAAATGCTGAGCTGACCATATTGTTTCTGTGCTTTCCTTTGGGTCACTAAGTGGATTAATCCTCCAGCAAGCCTGCAGCGGCAGCTGGGCACAGCTCTTCAGCGTGCGCTGCACCGTTCGCAGGGACCTTCCTTCTGGCTCGACGTCGCGCCTCGCTTTGCTTCTCCGGACGCCATGGGCCTGCCCTGGTCCTTCTGCCCTTGAATTTTATCACAAGGATTTCAAGTCTCTTTTTACCTCTTGTCTTTCCAGAGCATTTTAGGAGTAAATTAGGACGTTAACTCTGAGCTCACAATTTATCTCAAAGAGGAAGGATGCTGAAACTTGACGAAAGATTTTTCCAGGATATTAAATAGACCTCAAGCAGATGTTAACCACAAAAGGTGCGGTTCACATCACTCAGTTAACTACCTTCCTTACTCTGTTTCTTTCCCTTCAATTGCAATGTTGTCGTTCTGTGCTTCCCAATCACACTTGCACATTTAAAGGCAAATCAGAAAATCAATTCTCTACAACCAGTAAATAATCAAAAAGAACTCCAACCTTCAGGCGCTCTCACAACACAGGGCTGTAGAAGACCACAAGCCTGAATGTATGGACTGCCCATTGAAGACGATGGCTAAAAACGTCAGTTTTCAGCTGAGTGGCCTGCCTGCGCTGGGGTACCTGGTCATAAATGTTCCTGAATATGTACAGCTGTGATTTAAAACAAGAACAAAAAATAACCGCCTGGTATCATCTTTAGGAGCCCTCTGTGGAAATAAACAAGCGGACGAGATGCATGACTGCTTTTCCCTCCCGCAGGTTCGATGTGACAGGACTCCTGTGCACTCTCCCTCAAGGCAGCACCGAGGAAAGGCTCCGCGATAACCACCCATTTTCCAATGCTGTCCCCAGCAGCGATGGGAAAAGCCACCCTTAAGGGGACCAGTTCACCTGCAGACAAATGAAGCTGCGTGTTTCCACCTGCTGGAGTTGTGAGCGGCAATGTTAGCCCTTGACTCTGTCACTTACGCCCCGTCTACAGCAGACCACAAGGGCTGCTCCTGAAATAGCACTAATGAAAGTACAGAGAATCCTTTTTGAGCATGACACAGTTACCGGAATAGGACCCACTGTGAGACAGTAAAAATAATTGGCTGTATTTTTCACTTAGACCAACTGTTCTATTCCTGTAAGATATTCATAGCAAGAAACATTGTCTACCAGGACATAAATTAATATAAGAAGGGAGTCAGACTCTCTATCAAACTCAATAATTTGATGCATTTATGATGAACGTGCAGGGAGAACATTCAGAAGTTCAAGTCAGAGTGGTGTTCTTTGTTTAAAGTATCTACTTCAATACTTCTGCTTCTAAAAAAGAAAAAGCCCAGAAACATCCCGGATTACTCAAGAAAGATCAAAATGTTCGAACTGAAGTTACAGCTATGGCTAACTTGACTGTGACCCCCTCACCCCTGACAGCCACACAAACCCCAAGTGCAAGATAAATCTGCCCCATGAACTTACCAGCCCCTAGCTAGCTAATGCCGTGTGATTTATTCTTCTTATTGTAGAAGAGCTTTGAAACCCAAATCCCATTGTGCTACGCTGATGTTGCTGTGTATAAATGCAAACAATCCCTGTGTCAGAAAGTTTACAGAGGTAATGCCATCTGCAGCATGAGACATGGAAATGAAACTCCTCTCTTCTAATCCCTGAGCAAGACAATTCTTGTTAAATCTGATCTTTCAGCTGAGATAATATTCTGTAACTCAGCAGAGAGAATATTTCTGTGTCTCAGAAGGATGTTTGCAGCCTCAAAGTCCAGCTGACAGTCAAGAGGACTTTCAGTATTGAGTTTAATTGCATTAATGGAAGATGCATAACTGCTGTGGCACATTTCACAATTGCCACATGAAGGACAGATGACGGAATGAGTGGAGAAGCAGAATTTATTCCATGCCAGGCCTACAAACCAGCAGTGCATATTCTCACATCCCACAGTCTGTCCCTAAATCTCCAGGGGCTCTCCGGAGGAGGTGAACAAGGTCTGTATTTTATACATAAAGAGACCGAGGTGCAGAGAGCTGGCACGGCTGGTCCAGAGCTGCTCTGGAGGCCGGTGTCAGTGCCGGGACAAGGACCCCAGCTTCGGAAATCGATCCGACTCCATGCGGTGCTCGGTTCACATGCCCAGCTGTGATGAATGGCTGTGTCAGCTGAGACTCTCCTGGCTTTAAAACATTTCCATGTGGAAGCTTCTGAATGAATTCCAATCAAAGAGACACCACACATGCCAGAAACTCTCAGCTTACAATGGAAAACATGCAATTGGAATATGAGTGCTCTCATTGACTGAAATGGGCCAAATTTGTCGCTGGGAGCCATCGTGAGAGGCCTGGCAGAGCCTTCCAGAGGCTGACACGAAGACTGGTGTGAGCATGCCCGGACCCACGCTCATCTGTGACTTGTCTGGCAAAGCGCGGTGTGATCTCAATGCATAGGCTGTGTGTTGAAATGTCTGGGCACAGCAGCCCAAGCCAAGCACACAGTTACTTAAATATGGTTTTAATACATGAGACAGGAGCAAGAAAAATCAGAGCTGGAATCCTTGAATCCTGCACCGATGGGGGACAGAGAAGATAACCTTTCCTTGTGAACTGGGAGCTGTGCCAACATCCGCTCGTTTTTAAAAAAACCCTCCTCAAAACCAGCCAAAGGCTGAAGTAGCTGAAACTGAAGCAAACTAAACTCCTGCAGATCAAGTGGCCTCCAATCTTCGCGTGATACTGACCAGCCTCAGCAAGCCTGGTTCCTCAGACAGGGAATTTCAGCAGCACAGCCCTGCACATCATCCCCTCTTGGCCGCAGAACAATCCCTGCCAGCTGACCAGAGCTGATTCTTGCACACAATGCAAATCTCTGCGTCTCTAAAGACGACTTGATGCCCTGGAACTGGACTCCCATTTAACTGCACGTGGGGTGGCTTGTTTTCTCTATCTGGCAGAGCAAACAGTCCGAGTCCTTCCCACCACTCCTCCCGCATGACTCTTGGTTCTGGTGCATTTAACGTCTGGAGGCATGACCTGCCAAGTAATGAAGACAGTGGCAAGGAAGGCAGGGTCAAGAGGCTCGCTTCCCACTACCATTCAGTGCAGATGGCGCCAGCTGTCTCTTGCACTGCTTGCTGGTCTTTAAAGAAACATTAATCTATTTTAATTCCAGGCTATCTTGACAGTATTGATTTTTAAAAGCTGTTATTGCTGAAGATTTCATTTATAGCTATTTTAATTAATACAGACCCCCTACCTTCAGTAAATGCAACTGAAGCTCACTTAGGCTGCTGATGAAAGCAATGCTTTCAGGATGCGTCCCTCCGGCGGTCTGCTCCCGCGCTCCCTGGCACAGCTGCGCTCTGAACAACTCCAAAACTGCACGCCCATATTCTGAGAATTTGTTGTTGAAATACCTTTTTAAGTAATAATTTGGAGGGGAGAGGCTAAGAGGAGGGAAGAACGTGACTATTTAAAACCAAACATATGAAGACTACGCTACTTCCAGTTAAGTTACAAGTGGTCCTATTGAAGGTGATAAATGCCCCTTCCCAGTTTAAGCCAAGCATATGCATAAATCTTTGCCAGGCTAAGGCGTTGGTTTATTAATATAATAATTTGTATTTTTACAATAAAAAAATCTATTACTGTGCTATAGCAGGGGTATGAATAAAACCAGAATTTTCTCATTTCAGGTATTTTTTTGTTTTCACATTAAGTGTGAGGGATCTGCCTTCCTTTCAAGTATATTCAAACCACCCAGATGTTATGCTGTGCTCTACAAAATAGGCACATTTTAGACTCATACGCAAAAGTGCAATATTTAGGCTTCTATATAAAATACTGCTCAGATGCTCATTTATTAGTGAGACAAAATAGAGATTTAGCAACCTTATTCTAAGCACACTCTTTTAAAAGCGACATTTACCCACCTCATCTTCCAACTTGTTCCGACTTTAAAGATCTTCCAGGTTACAATGTGCGTCTTGGTTTACAATTGGCATTGCGTTCATTGCACCCAGTGTGCAGTACACCAGTGACTCCCACTTTCCTTTGTTTTAGTTTGTACTCTAGCTTCTCGGTTTGCTAGGGAAACACTGGTAATGCTAACAGGATAAATGTCACTGTTCGCTGCCACGTTTATTCAGAGTAAAACCCCGCTGCCCAAGCCCGTCTTTCACGAGACGAGTCCACCCCGAAGGAGCACAGCTATCCCCCAGCGCAGCGCTGAGGCTCTGGTCCTGCCGCAGCACAGCTGTAACTCCGTAGTGACTCGAATGGTGTCACTTACATGCGAAACATTTCCTGTAATGCAGGCAGGATAGGAATACTGTAGGTAAGCCTATGTTATAAAACTCTGGTTAGCAGAAGTATCAGCTGAAATCAACGTCCTAATAAGTCCTAAACCGTGGAGCTGCTGTGCATTCAGAAACTTCACCTACCCCTTTTTGCTTTGCCTTGTCTTCTCCTTTTGTTCTCATTACCTATTTATTTGAGCGGTGCATTACTCCCCAGCCAAACCTGCTAAGCACTGGAGCACAACCTATACAGTACCAGCTCTTCCTACCGATCCATCTCTAGCAGAGTCCCGCGCATCGACAACACCTTCTGGCTTCTGGACAAGCCCAAGCAAGTTCTGAGCGAGGCTACAATCTGAACCGGAGGGAGAAAACAGCCCGCGCTGATTTACGACAAAGGGTTTCCTATTAAAGCTGAGGTATTTTTCAAAAGGTATTAGAGGTGGTAATTGCACGCCCCCTTAACATCATTTTGACTCCTGCAAACTTATCCTTATCAGAGATTTCCGTAAATGTTCCTTTGATTTCTGATCTTTGCTGACATCCCTTTTTTTTTTTTTTCCCCTTT
>VXAL01004407.1:889641-899859 GCA_013399475.1 Chauna torquata
CGATGCGGTTTAGGTTCTGCAAACTGCCCCGCGGCGGCGGCGCGCCAAGGAAAGCGCGGCCCGACCCGCGGGCCCTGCCCCTTTGCCGCCACGAAGGGCGCAGCCGCCCCCGCGGGCTGCCCGTTCGCTCCCCGGCACCTGCAGCCCCCGCGCGGGTGCCGCTGCCCGGAGCTGCGGGGAGCGGGCGCTGGGGATCCTCGGCGTGGATCTGTTCTCCGGGCAGCAGCGTTCTCCTTGCAGGGCTTCGGCCGACGGGAGTCTACAAACAGCAGCAAGCGGGAGGCCGGGACGCGGGGGAGATGCGGGGCCGCAGCCGCGCTTGTGCGGGCAGGGCTTGTACCCCAGCGGCCAGCTCTGGCTCTGCGCGTCGCCCCTGGGAGCCGCGCGGGTGGACGCAGGAGCCAGGGAAAAGCACGAGCGCTTCTCCATCACCAGACTTCACAACTGCATTGAATTTGAAATGGTTTGAGTTCTTCGGTGTTTCTCACGTATTTATATTTGTATTATTCAGCTTCTGCGCACAGTGCGTTGTTTAAATGACAAATGCTGAGTCCCCTGTAATGGCTTAACAAGGCTTGTCCGAGTCATTCTGCAATGGGAAAGAATTTGATAGAATGAGAAATACTACTTTGTGTTTTCAGATTCGGGAGGAAAGACAATTACTTGCTTTTTCTTGTAAATTTGAGTATTGACAAAGACTTACTAAAACCTTTGCCTTTTCAGGTCTTTATTTTTTGAGGGAAGACTCGTTATAGTTTGTAGTGGGATTTTGTTTGTTTGTAGAAATCAGCCCTGGTTTTTTTTGAACGCTGATCTTCATGTCAAAATCCAACTTAAATAAGAAATTTGTGCTCTAGGCTTTCATGTATGTTTGGGAAATGCTCTAGAGTTAGCTTTTATTGAGCCTTCCGGCATCTGTTTTATTACTGGTCGACACTTCCTGTCGCTTTACTCCTTTCAGGGTTTCCACGTCCTGTCTGTGAAGGAGGCACACAAGTTGCATCTCTCTCCGAGGTTTTGTAGAACGCGTAGCAGTAAACATATTAGCGTATTAAAAAAATGGCATTATCAAAAAGTTAATCGCTTCCAGCAGTACGCTGTGAAGTGAGTGGGATACTTGCCAGTCTCGAGTCTTTCTTGAAGCCCAAGCCAACTGGCCCAGCTATAAACTTTTGCTTGAAATCTGGCTGGCTTTGCTGGCCAGCTGGATGTTCCCCATGGCCCAGGGTCCTGGTGTGTATCTCCCTTGCCTATTCAAGCATATCAAGTATATCACGTGGCAGGTTTGAACAGCCAGTCAGTGGTAAAAAATCAGAAAGATGGCATCGTGTAGAGAATACAGGCTGAAACGCCTGCCTCTGCCTATTATTAATGCTACACTGGAAGACCCACATTTCCTTTTCTCTGTGCCTCACAGATCTGTTTGCAGGAAGAGCCACCACCTCAGATTCTAGGTTTCTGTCCTGCTTGGGTGGCCCTAGGCCTTTATTTCTTTTCTTTTACCACTAGCATATTTTTATAATTTATTGAGCTATCTCAGTGCTGTAAAGTAATATGGAGACACTACAGCTACCTTCTGGCATGGCACCAAAGCTAAAACATGCTGGCATTTTCTCTTCACGTTTGTAATACATAGGCCTAGGTTCAGCTGTTTTGAGCTGAAAAGTGAGCGAGAGCTTAATTTATCCAAGTCAGCTTTGAAACAATAGTATTTTTAGGTATTCTTTTACATTTGGAAGGGAATGAACTGAGAGCGGCCATCAAGAGGGAGTGACTTCTGTTCTCCTGGGTGTGTCTAGACAAAGTAGACCGCTGATGAGTGCTGTGGTTTTGGCATCTTGAAAAAATGTATGAAATCAGATAAGGGATTATCGTAGGCACAGGATGCTCTCCCCAGCATTTTCTTTATGGTACTTGTTTATTATTTTATTTATTTATTTATTTATCCTATTGTTCCTGAATTTGTTTTAACCAATGCTTGTCACACTGCTTGGAATATTCCAATACAAAAAAGACACAGTTATTTGAAGCTGGAAATCTAAGTTAAGCAATATTATATTTTCAAGCACATTTCGCATCCAGGAGGCCAACTGCACATGTACGTGGCAATTGGCAGATGCTGTCTTCCAGAAAGCTCCTGTAACGTTTGCAAGACTGAACCCTGTGCTCTGCCAGCAGATGAATGGGGAAGAGGTTTTAACCTCTGCCTGGCTTCTGTTTAAGGTTGTCGTTTCGGTAAGTTTTTCAGCCTCCAGGTTTGCTCATGTCCAGTGAGGCTGATGAAGGAGGGCATGAGGACAGAAAAGACCGGAATATTCATGTGTTCCAGACTCCTGGAAACTTGCAAGAGAACAGAAAAATTAAAAATATTTTCTCAGTGAGGTTTCCCTGCTGAGCGACATTCTTATTCTCTGTGTAGATGAGTGGCTCGAAGCAGGACAGACCCTGCATGCCAGGCCCTGCACTCCCTTCCACTCCGCTGTGGTGTAAGCGATGAGCAGATGGTGCAGTGCAGTGGAAAATCAGGTCCCCAAGAAAACACAGAGTTGAGAACAAAACACCCAGCAGCAGAAAGCTACATGGCTTATTTCAGTTTAAAATGACAAACTGAGATCCTTGGGCAAAAAATAGTATATGATTTCAGAGTTGTGTATTCCACTTACGTGAACTGCCTTATTCCTTCTCATTTGAGAAAACACCCATCCCTTCACAGCTGAAGGCTTGCCTATCTCATTTGTTGTCTTTCAGTTCGTTGATCTTGTTCCTCAGTGCTTTCACGTGACTGTTCTTTGTTGAACTAACAACCATGCTTATCTCTGAATTTTCTTTCATTTTTTACTTGCTTGCACATTGAAGTCAAGTGTTTCAGAATTGCTTCTCACTGAGGCTGCAGCATGACCTGAATTACATCCATCGTTGTTTAAATCCACTGGGCCCTAAACAGCCAACCAAGATAGGTAAGAATATAACGTCAAAACTTTTAATTCTCGTTTTGTATTTGTGCATAAAGAGGTAAATTACCCCTGAAAATGTGACCTCTTATTCCATCAAGTTATTTATTGTATGCAGTCTCTGTACTTGTGGCCTTTGAAGTTCCTGTCCCTACCTCACTATGCCTCCTTCCCAAAAGTAAAACTTCTAGCAGCTCCAGCCGGATTCCAGCCCCCTGATGTTCCCCTGGCACTTGCACTGGGGTACCAGGAGTGAGTTCCAGGGCAGGGAAACTCCTCCTGCACTCTGTGCTATCTGGTGTTAAAGAACTACTGGATAACAGCTTGGCTGGCTGCATTTTGGTGACCTAGATCATGTTGATACTCGCTGAAAAATAATTTAGCAAACCTTGGTATTAAATCTTATCCGAGATTAAAATGGGATAATACTTCTTTATTTGGAGCAAAAAGACTGGAGCAAACTATTGGCAGTCATGATAAACCCCTTGTCACTGGTGTAGGTGAAATAGTTACTCTGAACTGATACTCTGATGTCTGCTTTTCATGTCTCTCTAACTTTATCATACTTAAAACGAAATTCTACATTATACTCTTTCACTAGCATTAAAACTGAAATTATTTTTTTAAGACATAGAAGGTTTAATAGTTCTCATTTAATTTCCAGCCTTGGCTGGTAACAAAGAGGTAATTTATATATTTGAAAATCAGGAACTTGCTTTGACTTTATCAACTTTCTCCTCAGAAATATTCAGCTTTGCGAAAGGGTAATACATGTGTTCTCATATCTGTGTGTGAGCGTGAGCGTGACCTCTCCTCCTCAACTCCTTCAGTACCCACTGTATTAGGCACCAAACAGTACAGACAAATAATGCAAGGCGTTTGCCTGGGATAGCTTGCTATTTAATTCGTGTGTGCTGTAGTGAAGGGTCAGAAAAAGACTGGAACTGGAATATGGGAAGAACAAAACAGTAATGTTCTGTCTTTGCCTGTAAGTCATCAAGATTGTATGGGACGATTAATAGGAGTGCTGCTTGCTTACTGCCCTTCCGGCACTGTGTGGGTTTTTTTGGCATTCAGTTCCAGATTACTGTTGAGCATGCATATGAGTTTTTTTTAATCTGGAAGTAGCTGTATCTGTACCTGCTTCTGCAGTGACTCCCCTGTATACTTTATATTTTATCTGAAATTTGTAGAGTTCTTCTGGATCCTTCTGAAGGACATGTCCGCCTAGGAACCAAATCCATTCAGCACAAGGGCACTGAAATGAGCCTGAGATGGATGTAAGATCCTATTATTATTCTATAATATTCTATAATATTCTATAACATAGAATAATATAATAGTTATATTCTGTACTATGGAATTCTTTAATGTATTATTCTATAGTATTATTTAGTATTATATGGTTCTATAATATAATAACAACAATAAATCCATACACCCAGCTTGCTGGAGAAAATCCAAAACTTTGCCAAAGCACAAGGAAGTCCTTGCTGTCCCAAAGACTTGCTACTCAATGGTAACTTGCCATCCATCTTTTTTTCAAAGGAAAAATGAATGCGCAGCGTCCTTGGAGTCAATTTTTGGTGGTGAATGTGAAGTCACTGTCTATGCTAATATCAATGGCCCTTTCAGTGTGATGTGCTTTACTGTATGGAGAACAAACACAGTTACTATGGCAGTGTAAACACAAATACATACCACACTCCTCAGAGTGATTCGCATGTGCTGCAGAGAACAGAGAAAGTTCGTTGTCTTCATCTGAACACATCTGGGAAAGGAGAATGAGGTTATCTCACTTTAAAAATATTTTATAAATATTTTGGTAACCAAGATTTGTTCTGAATAGCTCCATGTCTTGGCAGATATGAAAGACAATCCTTTGAAGCTAAAGGAATAAGACAAGGCAGGTGCTTGTCTACAGTAACAATGTTCAAATCGATAATGAATGTATTTTTAAAAGGTACACACAACCTGACAGTTCGGGAAACCAGTGCAAATTCTCTGGGAGCAGTTTGCCCCAGTCTTCCAAAGAGTTAATACAAGAATTTAGCTGTAGCGGATGAAGAGTAAGTTCTGCAGAAAGAGGAGATGGATAAATCAGTGGTGAGCACTTAGTACTGGTACTCAAGATGTCAAGATGTTTCTTTGCACTCCATGTATTAGTCTTAGGAGGTCTTGGAACAATGCAAGCTGAACATTGAACCTGTGATACGGACCTTTGCCTTGCTGCTGGATGGCAAGTGCTTCATAATCTGAAATAGCGAGAACCTGACCTTGCATATCATCAGCATGTACATCTCAGGTGCTTTATAAGATCATTTATCCAAAGCTGATACATCAATATATAGATTCATAAACAAAATTAATCTTGGATGGAATTAAAATCAAATATGTAATCTGCACCTCACAGAATCATAGAATGGTTTGGGTTGGAAGAGACCTTAAAGATCACTGAGTTTCAACCCCGCTGCTATGGGCAGGGACACCTCCACTAGATCAAGTGGGACAAAACATCAGGCACCATCGTAACAGGGACAAAACAGTGGTGAGCGCTGTTTTGAGGAAAGAAAGCATGCACTCAGCAGTTATGGGATAACATCTCTAACAAGGGTTTTCTTCTAAGCCCCAAAAGCTACAAGTTGGTTTGTGACCCCAGGCTACAGAGTTTATAATCCCTTCCTAAGACCCAGTTATTTTTTTTAATATCACAGCTCAGAAGGTCTTACCTACTTCTTTTACTAACCTAAATCCTTTCCCAGGACCTATTCTGCCTGCAGAGTATTCAGATTAATTGTCAGGATTTCTAAAGGCTGCTTTGAACACGGTTACTTCCTTTGACTTTTACTGCAAGTGAAAGCAAAGCAATGTCAAGGCAAAGCTGCAGATTTCTTTTGGCTGGGCTGATGCTTGAATGTCTACAATGTGAATTCAGTACTTGAGAGTCACTGAGGTAAAACCAGGCCCAAAGACTGAGGATTGCTATTTATACCCTGGTCCCCTGGACTCAGGCATGCGAGGCCACATGAGGCATCTCCCCTGTGCTGTGGGCTAATGATCCGGAGGAATATCACCATCCATTCCGCTAACGATTTTCCTAGCAGCCACTTGGGCATTTGCAGTACAGGAAAGGTGGCACTGCTGATGAAATCTGCGACGTGCAGACTTCAACTTGCAACAACACAATGCTGTTTTAACATTGGTGAGAAATACTCAGGCTGACATTCACACAGGTCACTGACTGTATAAAGCCCACCAGTTTCTTAGACCCATGCTTTATTTTTTCCTGTTCAGCTACTCTAAATGCAGGGTGCATATCATTTCTACGTAGTGCGGTAGCATCATTCTGCACCCAAGCATTCTTGGTATTTCCCTTGAAAGATGAACGAAAACCTGCTATGCTGTACTCTGCCTACACCTATCTGCACCCAGGATGGGAGAAATTCTTCATGGCTTTTTGATTCCTTCATGCTCCCTTACCTAAGGAAAAAAGTTTCTGATAGCCTTGAGAGAGAAAGCTGTTGTCTGTCTTGCAGCAGGAGGAGCAGTTTTCTGGGAGCTGGCAGCGTCCATTCCAAATGCAGCAAAAGGCTGTTGTGGCGCACATGCTGTGAGCAGCAATCCAGGCAATAATCCAGCAAGCTGCTGCTGCAGGCAGTGCCCTGCTGCGCGCAGCTTATGCCACGGACGAGCACGGACGGTGACCAGGAGCGGGCCCTCCAGAGCACATCTGCATGGTAGTACTGCCAAACTGGAGTGTCCCAGCTTGTACCACTCTGGAGTTTTGACTGTGGGTTATTTGTTCTATAAAGTGGTTTGAATCAATCAAAATAATCTGAGAACTAGTATTTCACTGTGAGGCACATTGGGCATTTTCTTAATTAGAAAACCAGAGGTAAAAGCACTATTTTAATCATGGCAGAATGATACAGAGATTTTAAAACAAAGTTAGTAGCAGTGGTGATCTTCTACAGGTACAAGGTGTAAGGGAGAAGCAAAACCTTTCATTAGATCAACTAATATACCTCAAGAGGAAAAGGTTTGAGGACCTGAGCATGTGCTCCATCAGACAGACAGTCTAGTCTCACCCTGATCATGTCTCTCACATCAGCAGCTACCAGGGCTCCTGCTAGGTGTGCATGAAGAATTAAGCTCACGATTGCATCTGACCAGGCAGATAGCCCTGCAGGCTCTTCTGGAGCTGGAGCTTTTGTAAAGCACCACGTACTATGGATCTCACAGTGAACCACATGAAATGACTGGGGTGGCTGACTAGTGTGAACTAGCAACTGTCCACAGATTTACTTTGGAAATCATGCAAAAATGAAGGAAGAGACAGAGCCTGTCCCACGACTTGCAGCCAGAGACTGTGCACGCTTCAGCGAATGAGGGTGGCTGCAGGAACTTGACCTAAATCTGATGCAGCCCAGTCAGTAAGAGCGAAAAACAAAGGGAGAGGTACAATGAATCTGCCAGTCGTGGTATCATAGTGTTACTCAGCATACAGACATTGAGATGGTTTGGAATCCCTCCCTCTGGACTCCGAAGGAGATTGAGAAAATCGAATAAATACCTACAAACAGCAGCGTCTTTCTGAATTAAGGTGATGTGTCTGAATGTCTCATTGACAGTGTACAGCAGACAACAATGATGTCTGGCTCCAAATCACTAAGTGGTATTGCAACATGCCTGCTACCTCTGGGGAGGAAAAGAATAGGTGAGGAAAATAGAAATGGGGAGCAGTTCATTGCATGCGGAGGTTTTATCACCTCTGCCCTTCCCCCTTGGGCATAGACACTTCTGACTGCCCTTCATTGTCTGCTTGAATCACATCAATTTAAAAGGGTTATGAGATGCTGTATTTAATCAAAGCATTTGTTATGTCCAGGTCTTCTTGTCTGTCTCCTTTCCCAGATGTATCCAGAGAATTATCTCATGTTGGAGACTCATTTCCCCTTGAGGACCAAGGGGAATATCCACTTAAAAATTAAAAAATAATTGGAACTAACAGAATGCTTGTGGATAGCTACCCTGTTACCTCTGCCTGTGGCACAGTTCTTGCCCATACCATCTGGCCTGTCCCTACTTCAGAGAGGTAAGCTCTCCAAAGCAGAAACTGTCTTTGTACTGTGGGGCCCCACTCTTAGTTGATACTCAGATATTCATGTGAAGAGATCATGATAATAAAATACAACAATTGAATAGAATTTGGCAGACTTTTTCTTTTCTTTTTCTTTATCCTTTTTTTTTCCCCTCCCCATAAGGAATATAAACATGAGGAATTCCAAAGGCATAAGAGAGACTGCGGTACACCCAAAGCCGTTACAATTCATTTAGGCTGCCTGGAAATGTAGGAATAATGCCACAGTGTATGTGCTTATACAGTGGAAGCCACTGCTGAGATTTTTCAAATCCCATTGCAGTGAATTGAAGCTGCATGTCCAGAGCCTCTAAACTGCTATGACAATAAAAGCTGATATGCATAAAACTACCCGTGATTTAAAATAAGTGGTCTACAGAGGGGAGTAAGTAATGCATATACAACATATTAATACATTTGGCTTTTGCTGAAGTGAGTACTGCACTATTAATTTTTTTGTGGTACCCTGGCTTTTAAATATTGTTTCCGCATGCAGTACAGCTGTATCCCAGACTCGGAATGTTTAATGAGAAACTTGTTTCTATCATCACGGTGGTAAAACGAGGGCTGAAACTTGATGGGTCAGAACGAACTGTCCCTGCTATTTCACTACAGTAGAACAGCTTAGAGATCAGTGGTGGCTGCTTTCTCCCTAAACTACCGCAGCTTTAGATACTTTGGGCACCTGCTGCCAGGAAGCTTGTTGAGGCTGCTTTGCCAACATGATCGATTTTGACCTCCTCTTTTGCAGCCTTCTCCATCCTTCCTTTGCTGACCTATCGGCTCCATTCCCCTCATGACTCCCTCTCCCCCTCTGTGCTCATTCCTCTCTTCTGACCATTCCCTGGTGCCCTCCTCCTCCTGCTTCTGGCCTGGCGCCTTCTTTCCCTCTGCCCAGTGCTCAGGCCGTCTTCTGGCATGCCTTGAGCCCGGCTTTCTCCCGGGTGTTCAGATTTATGGTCTAATTAAAGCTCTGGCTCGTGGAGCTTGTGGCAAGGTCTCCAGTTCTCAGTGTTTTACTTCCCTCCCATAGTAGAGAGTTTTTGCCCTCTCTGATATTTTTAAGTGTAAGCCTTTGTGCTGTTCAAAAAACAAACAGCCCAGGAAGGTATGAAAGGCTGTTAGCTTCCAAGGTTTGTCTGTCTCCATCTAAAGGATTGCTGTTTCGGATTGCTGCATCTTAAACATAATCATTAACTGCCTCTTTGTAGATAAATGCACCTACTGAGATTCACAGTGGGGAGTCACAGCCTCACTTACTGCTTTAAACAGGAAATAATCGCTAATGTTGGTAGCAAAAGATGCCAGGAAATTAGCTGAAAAGATGTATTGTGTCAATACCCCCCAAAGCACAGCCTGCGCCTCGACTCAACGCACTGGCCCCGCGGCAGGCACGGGCAGGCATGGTCTGTCCCCTGCCCTCATCTTGTACAGAGGTGGCTTGCGCCTCGCCATCGCCTGGGGATGGTCTTCGTTTCTGCCTGCGTTAATCTCGTTCCTAATTCGGGCAGAGCTACCAGGTTTAAGACAAGCTCAGTCAGATACGTGCAGGGTGTGACAAGCTCCCAGTGCTACGCAGGCCAGCAGAGATGGGCCAGCCCGTGAGGACCGCGGGTTTTACAGAACAAAGGCAATTTAAGGCCCTGCAGGAGCGCAGCTCAGGAGGGACAGGAGGAAGGAGCTGAGGCCTGAGGGCACAGGGGTGCGGATTCTGAAGTCTTAGAAAGGGAGTGAGGTATCTGTTCTGAGGGCAAGCGGTGGCACTAGAACAGTGGAGAGTGGCCTCAGAAAAACAGGATTAATACATGCCGTGCAGATAATGCCACCGTGAGGAGTAACATGCCCCTCTGGAACGTGAAATTAGATCAAAATCCATGCAATTGACTTCACTGACTGCAGCAAACCAGAAACTCATCTGTAGTTTACTGAACACCCCTAGTAATTTATAACCAAGCACAAATTGTTCTGACTTCTCAGATCTGCCAGCTGAGAGGTGCACCTGCTGGCAATACCGGGCACCGTGAGCTTCCACACTTCGAAGACGTAAATTCCACCGGCTGGTTGTTATGAAGGTGACAGGATTTTGTGAAGGAAACACACGCAAATCATTGCATCGGCCCGAAGCAA